>JAJAGP010001398.1:97323-197004 GCA_025084515.1 Ancistrus triradiatus
CAATAAATAAATGACCAAGTATAATATTTTTGTCTCATATGTTGAACTGGCTTCTCTTTATATACATTTAGGACTTGTGTGAAAATCTGATGATGTTTTAGGTCATATTTATGCAGAAATATAGAAAATTCTAAAGGGTTCATAAACTTTCAAGCACCACTGTACATAATCCTGTGACATGAAATTGCTTTCAATTACCATTATATGGTATGTTTGTCTGTCATTGACTGTATAAATTTATTCAGATTAACTCTGAGCTGTAGCTTTTCCAGATCTTTACTACCTTATTAACAGTGTTGTTACTTGAATTGCACAGAGAGTCAATATTTATGACTCAGTCAGTGATGCCATCTTTGAGCTACTGTATTTGAGAGCTGTATTGGAGCTATGTAAAACTCAGAAAGTCATGCTAGCTTAGTGTCCTGCAAACACTTATTGCCACAACTATGGGTCAGCTGATACCTGAATCTGCTGAAAGAGAAAAGGTCCAGCAGGAATTACGGTTTGTGATTGAAAGGTCTTCGGACAGTGTGATTTTAGTGCCCTTGCTGGGGGCAGATGTGCAGCAGGATGAGTCAGGATGAGCAGATTTGTGTTGTTAAGGTGACCGATATATGAGGATGAGAGACAAGACAGAGTTGCTGACAGGAAGAGATAAACATGTTCAAAAGTATCTTTTCAGCTGTACTCTCTCTAACTGATTTTGGGTTTCTTCACACTGGCTGTTTCTCTGTATTTGGAGTTTTTCATTTTGTCTCTGTCTCTCTTCTAATATATCACAGTCGCACGCACGCACACACACACACACACACACAATTTAGCCTAGGGCGCAGATGTGTTGGGTGAGTGACATCCTGAGACTGACTTTCCTGTGCTCCCTGTAGACTCGGTTCTGTGTTTGTTTGTTGGGGGGCCCTCTGCCTGTTGAGCACCAAAATCTGCCCCCAGGTCAATCTGCCTCATGAATGCACTTTACCAGAAACACAGTTTACAGTTATTTCAATTGTGCATTATCACAGCTCATAAAGCTTACGCAGGTTCTTATGCTGACATTGTTTCCAGAAGTCTCTTGGACCAAGGCAGAGTTTTCATCATAAAACATACATGCCTTGTTCAGTTGCTAATCAAGAAGGACTCTGTTACCTCTTAAAAACAACTAGCCTGAAATAAAATATACATGTGGACAGATTGAGTAACTAAATTTGAACCCACTGTTGATCAGCAGTGGTGTTTTGTGGGAATGTTGTTCAGCTAGATTTAGCTCGTTGGTGAGCCAGACATGCTTTGGGATAACGAGTATTTCCTGTGGACTCTCACATTCTAGTCAACTGAATTGAAAGAAAAGTAAAACCCTCTCATCAGTTCTCAATCAGTTCATGACACTTAGTGTGCTATTCTGAGCTTGTTTGGGCCTGGATTTGATGAAGATTACACAGTTCTAAGTGAAGGGCTAGTGTTCCTTGAAAAAAAGTGTAGCATTTAACAGGTGTGTGAAGAAGTAATACATTTTGTGTGCCAGATTTAACCTCATGCTGGTTCTTTTTAGCCTTTTTTAGGAAAATGCTGTCAACCACACTGCCAATCATTGTCAAATAAAACTGGATTCAAATATATGTTTTAGCCTACAGAGCTTGTGAGAGAGCACTTAAGACAGGCTGTGAGTGATAAAGTCTATAAAGTACAGGGTTTTGTGTGTGTGTCTGTATGGTGGGGTGGGAGTGGGTTCAGGGAAAGTGGACTGGCTAAAATTAAGATTCAAGGTGACTGACAGGTGGGGAAAATGCTTGGTTGGGTGCTTATTTCTGTCTTTTTCTGCATTGTAGTTCTGATTGTCCAACTAAATTGTGGAAAATTGCATGTTCTTTCAGTTGGACACTATGGTGAATTTCAGATGTGAGAAAAAAGGCTTTCCGAATTCCTCATACAGTAGTAAAGTTGGAAATTGCGAGGTAATTGCAATTTCTGCAACTCCAACTTCTTTGAACAGCATTTTTAGATTTACTTGGACTTCTTTCTTCCTTTCATTCATTGAAAGGATCAAGCTGATGACAAAGTTGTAATTTGCTGCCACTATAAGGCATAACAGTTCACTGTTCAGTTTATTTGTGAGGAAAGCTAACAAACTGTACTGTCCTGTATAAACATAAGACTTTTGTGAGATATACAGTGGGGCAAAAAAGTATTTAGTCAGTCACTGATTGTGCAAGTTCTCCTACTTAGACAGATGAGAGAGGTCTGTAATTGTTGGAGTTTGCCACCTTATAGTGGATTTATATTGTGCTGTTTACGTGTTCCCTTTATTTTTTTTGAGCAGTATATATACATGCCTATACATTTACATGTCTCGGCAATCAGATTTGTACTTTGCAGCCAGCCAATAATCTCACAGAAGGATATGATGTAAACATCAAACTTTAAATAAACAAATACTAAAATTCTTAATTTTCTCAAGCAAATACTGATTTCAGAGTTTTCCCAATAGTGTTTGGGAGCCAATTCTCAGGTGCTACATTTAAATCCAGGGTTGCCAGATCCCACGAGAGAAATAAGCAACTAGGCCTATGGAAATGAGCCCAAAAGAAGTGAAGCATCTTGATTTTGCTAGACTCCTCCACAACAGCTCTTTGAGCATGTGTAAACCGACTGAAACCAGAGAGTGGAAATATATGTGCTGAGAAATCCAGTAATTAAGCTTAAATCCAGCACTCTTGATTGGATTACTTAATCTGATTTCTAGACCAGAGTATGCTGTTTACATGACCACTGGAATAATCAGTTAACAGCAGAAACATGATAATGACTGGATTATTAAATACATGTAAACGCACTCAGTGAGTGTAAATACAGTACTTATCACAGTGGGTGGGAGTAGGGGCTGTACACAGATTTGTGGATTCATAAAATCTATTTTGTCAAAATGTACATTTGTCAATTTTGCAGACACCATTATCCAGAACAACTCAAAACTGATAAAATCTTACAATCATGGCTTAAGGGCCTTGCTCAAAGGCTTAATATTGGTAGCTTGCCAGAGATGGGATTTGAACCCTGAACCTTCTGATCCATAGTCCAGAACCTTAATGGATAATCCACCATCCATCCCGTCCAATGCATCCAACTATATACAAACTAAAAAAGAAGTATATATAAACAACCTCATTCAAACACTCAAGATGAAAAGTTTACCATTGTAAACCAAGCCACTGCTTTCCTTAGCTTTTCTACAGATCAGTAATATGTCCTTCCTGTAAAAAGATAAAGATCTGAGTGTGCTTGTGCATTTATTATAACTGTGCACACTTGAGTAGGGTTTGATCCTAGGGCTTTGGGTTGATACGGCATATGCTTCCTCAAGATGCCACAGGATGGCTGCAATAATGGCCAGAGCAAGCATGTCTATGGGATGAAGTGACAGAAAGACAGGAAAAGAAACAGACTGGATTTGAAATGTCAATATGTCATTGTCTACCAACAATGAGAAACTCAAAATGACATCCATGAACTGATTATTCAACTTTCTTCAGTTTAATGCTTATACTTTGGACCTGTCTATAAGCACAATTCTCTCCTTTTGTAATATCTTCCAGTTTCACTTCTTAATGTTGTAACCTTACTTTCTGTTATCTATTTCCCATTCATTCTGCTACCTTACTTTGGTCCTTTAAACTTTTGTTTGGTCTTTGAGCTTTACCCTTTCTCTTAGTTTTCTATACTATCTCTTATGCTTTCTTTCTCTGTCTTTAGGATTCATTAGCATTCATAGTTTTTTTTTTTTTTTTTTTTGCCTTTTCGGATTCATTAACATTCATTGAACTCTATCTTCTCGTTTCAGGATAATCACACACAAACAGACACAATACCCTAGGGCTACCCTTCTACA
This sequence comes from Ancistrus triradiatus, assembly GCA_025084515.1. Classification (NCBI taxonomy): domain Eukaryota; kingdom Metazoa; phylum Chordata; class Actinopteri; order Siluriformes; family Loricariidae; genus Ancistrus; species Ancistrus triradiatus. The sequence continues at coordinate 101,204 of JAJAGP010001398.1, forward strand.
AAAGGTGCAGCAGCAAACAATGGCATTGTTCACTCTTTTATCCGCCGCCCTACAGGCATAAGAAGTTGGAGGCTGATTAGCCCACAAGGCATCCTGGGAAATGTAGTTTCAACAAGTATGAAAAGCTTTGCACTGATTGATGTTTCCACAGCTCCAAAGCTTGTTTGTTTTGCACTGTCCGAACACATACGTTCCTAAATTGATTTCTAACCCACTTGTGTCAGATTTAATCCAACTTGATACTAAAAGAGAAAGGAGAGAGATATGTCATTATCACCATCTAACTAAAAGTCTGCTCTGTTTACCTACCCTATCTGTTTTTTGTTTCCTTGGAAAATACTCAAGTTTTCTTAGAGCTTTAAATTAGGAAATAAAGTGCCATTTATTAATTGACAATGGATTATAGCCTACCAGTGCCACTAACCTACAAAATTCTGTATTATGTGCACAGGGCAGAGATGGGAATTGGGTGAGTCACCAAGGCGTTGATAGATGATTGATTGTTTGGATTGATTTTGGCAGCAAAGATTTGTGTGGCGGCACTGCTCAGGGGATTGTAATGTATTTGTCTTAATGAATATTCAATTTGTGGAATTTTTCTGTAACTTTATGCTATACAAGGTGAGATCAACCCAAATATGTTATTTAAAGCCTGCAGTGGGATTTATTAAGTGTGAGAGTCATCTTGAGTTTATGTAAATTAAACCAATTCAGTTTTCCACAGATGTGGATACTTTGCAGACATTTCATCATAACAGTAAATATGCAGGTTTTCGCAAGGAGGTTTATCACTTGCACACAGGAGATAATTTATTTTGGACAAACATTGATTAAAACACAAAGCATGATTCAAAACAGAGTATTGTACATGTGCCCTGACTGGTTGTGATACAGCTGGCCCTCAATGTTGGTTCCAGGACTTCCAAAATACATGGATGCTCAAGTCCCTTATATAACATGATGCAGTATTTGCTTGCAACCTATAAATCAGTCATCTCATAAAATTTAAATAATCTCTAGACTACTTACAATACCTAATGCAAATTAACTGATATGTAAATAACTTATTATATTGTGTTGTTTAGGGAATAGTAACAAGAAAAACAGTCCATACATGTGAATGAATGAGACATGAGATGAACAATGCCCAAAAAAATCAGTGCTGAGAGAAACTGAGAATCTGTGAAATTGCACTACAGCAGGATATGTTTACACATCATTTGTGTGGATTCAGTGTAGAACAGATTTAGATTAAAAGAGGGCTAAGCCACCATGACAACAGCTTAAAGTTAAGTTTTATTTGAAGCAACTAGTACATCGTGCTCCAAGCTGAAGCTATGAGTTCTGTTGTGATGCTATCTTGAGTTTCATTATATGCAAATATGGCCAGAGGCTTGTGTCTGGCTCATCAAGAAAAGAAGCATGCCTGAGTTTTATTTAAGCAACCATGGATTATATATAGCACTTTGATATTTAATGTTGAATTTTTATTAGTGTTTTATTACACTTTATTGGTGTAATCCTGATTTAAGTTTGGGGGAGCATGTCTATGTTTGTTGGGTACGTCACATTTCTAAGGAGCTTCTCAAATGAGTAGTGTGCATATTCTGCTCATTTGCTTACAGTTGCCATTTTGACAGGCAGCCAATTGTCTTCCTTCCCTCCAGCTGCCCCACTTCAGCACTTGGACAACAATCTCTCCTGCCAATCCCAGGTCTTCAAAAGCACCACACATAAATATTCTAAACTTGTTATCTCACTGACGTCTATTTCATGGCTATTTTTGGTGAGAGGCGAGTTTGTGGACTTAACGAGGTTACAATAAAATAGACAAAGTGACATTCATACCTGATGCTGAAATAATATGCTTGACTGAGCAGTCTGAATGATCATACAATCACATTTACAATGTACATAAACATTTATGAACATGTACAATTTCTATTCATTCATGCAAATTTGAGAAATAATCCATGATTATTGATTGTTCCTGTCACGCAGAGCGCATGAAGTCCAGTCTGTGATGAATAACAACCAATACATTATAAGATAAGTCTGTTCTCTCTGTCGCCATCTTGGTAACACCACCGGGCAGTTATTTCCAGCCATCCAAGACTCCTATCTCTTTGAATGTGGAGATGTCTATCCGAAACTGCAAAAAACGTTTTAAAATGCATATTTAGAATCGCTGGTATAATCTGACAGAAATAATATTACTTATAATACAACTTACTTGTGTTGTTGGGTTCAAATAACACTGAAAAATAAGATTTTTTTAAGTCATTCTGGCTAGTGCACATGCACATCCCAAGACTACAAAGGGGCCAAGAAATGCCAACCTCCCTCCAACAAATAACACTTCGTGACCATTTCACTTTTCACATTGTGTTATGTTGCAGCCTTGTGCAGCTAGGTTTTTGCCCATCATTCTGCACTTAACACCCCATAATGACAAAGTGAAAACAGAAGTTCAGAAAGTTTTGCAAATTTATTGAAAAGCAAAAATTAAAATGCATTGACATAAGTATTCAGACCCTTTACTCAGTACTTAGTTGAAGCACCTTTGGCAGTGATTACAGACTCCAGTCTTCTTGATTATGATGCCACAAAGTCTGCAGACATGGATTAGGGGATTTTCTGCCATTTTTCTTTTCAGATCCTCTCAAGCTCTGTCAGGTTGGATGGGAAGTATTGGTGGATAGCCATTTTCAAGTCTCTCCAGAAATGTGTTATTGTATTAAAGTCAGGGCTTTGGCTGGGCCACTCAAGTATGTTTACAGAGTTCTCCCGAAGCCATTCCTTTGTTGTCTTGGATGTGTGCTTAGGGACATTGTCTTGTTGGGACGTTAACCTTTGGCCCAGTCTGAGGTCCCGAATGCTCTGGATCAGGTTTTTGTTAAGAATATCTCTATAGTTTGCTCCATTCAGCTTTCCCTCAACCCTGACCAGTCAGTCTCTCCCAGCCACTGAAAAACACCCCCACAGCATGATGCTGCCACCATCATGCTTCACTGTGGGGATGGTATTGGGCAGGTGATGTGCCTGATTTCCTCCTGACATAACACTTAGAATTGCTCAATCTTAGTTTCTCACAGTCTCAGAGTACTTTAGGTGTTTTTTGCAAACTCCAGGTGGGCTTTAATGTGTCTTTTACTGAGAAGAGTCTTCTGCCTGGCCATTTTGCCATAAAGCATTTATTGGTGGAGTGCTGCAGTGATGGTTGGCCTTCTGGAAGTTTCTCCCATTTGCACACAGGATCTTTCAATCCATTTTCCACTGCACATTTCTCATTTAGTCAGTACTCACTTCATGAACTGTTGTACATGCAGGGAAGCCCTGCCTATGTGAGGTCTCCTCTATCCCCAAAACATTTTTTTTTCCAATAGCCTTCTGCTTTGTCCATGTGTGTTTTTAATAAAACTGCAGGCAGGCTTAAATGTCCTTTTTTGGAGAGTAGTGCCTTTGTCCATGCAACCCTGCCATGTACAACATTTTATTCAAGTGAGCAGTTCACATGAGGAAACCTATCAACATGCATGCTCAGTAATCCAGGTGAGAAAATCCCAGAAGTTGAATCAGTTCATCTGGACATAAGGTTTTGTTGGAGAAACGTTTCAGCACTCATCTAAGCTCTTAGATGTCACTTAGATGAGTGGTGAAATGTTTCTCCCACAAAACCCCAGATGAACTGATTCAACTTATGGGTTACTTATTTAATTTCTCCACTTAGAAAATATGGTGAAATAATATAAAATGACAGAAATAACAGACAGCACTTACACTTGTAGAACCTTTTTAAACAAACTTTATTAAATAGCACTTCAACAAAATATGAATATATTACCACAATGCTCTAGGTGTCCACAAATCATCATCTTTGTCGTTATTATCATCATAATATTTAAATAATCAATATAGTACAGATATTTGTACATTTTGGAATTAGTCATCACTGCACTTTGTGTACATCAGAGGAATTGTGTTAACCAATTAACCTAACAAACATCTTTGGACTGTGAGAGGAAACCAGAGTGAACCCACACGGACACAGGGAGGACATACAAACACCACACAAACAGCACCTAGACCGCTTCATCCGGGGAATGGACCCAGGAACTTCTTGCTATGAGGCACCAGTGCTACCCATGGACCCACTGTACCACCCTGTGACTGATCATGTTTTTTCTTAATAAATCACTACACATGAACATATCTAGTGTTTTTTTTTCCTAACAGGCTAAAATATGTCAGGCGTGTTTACACTGGTAGTTCACTAAAGCAGGACACTTCAATTACAGGCCAAAATCTTCTTCTTCTTTCGGTTTCTCCCTTTATCAGGGGTCACCACAGCGAGTTAAACGTTTCCACCTCACCCTGTCCTCCATGTCCTCTACTCTCATCCCAACTCCCTGAATATCTTCATTTACCACAACCAAATAACTCCTCTTTGGTCTTCCTGTCTGTCTCTTGCCTGGCAGCTCCATCTCCAACATCCTCCTACCAACATATTCACTATCCCTCCTCTGCACATGTCCAAACCATGTCAGTCTTCCCTCTCGAATTTTGTCTCCCAACTATCCAACCTGTGCTGTCCCTCTGATGATCTCATTCCTAATCCTGTCCACCCTAGACACTTCTAAAGAGAACCTCAACATCTTAAGTTCTGCCACCTCCAGCTCTGCTTCCTGTCTCTTTGTCAGTGCCACTGTCTCTAAGCCATACAACAAGGCTGGTCTCACTACTCTCTTATAAATCTTTCCTTTCACTTTTGCTGTGACCGTTTTGTCACACAGCACTCCTGACACTCTTCTCCACCCACTATATCCTGCCTGTACTCTCTTCTTTACCTCCTTTTCACACTCCCCATTTCCTTGGACAGTTGATCCCAAGTACCTGAACTCCTGGACCTTTGTGACCACCAATCCCTGTAGCCTGACTGTTCCACCTGCCTCCCTTTCATTTACACACATGTATTCTGTCTGACTACAGTTGACTTTCATTCCTCTCCTTTCCAGATTATACCTCCACCTCTCCAAGTTCTCTTCTACCTGTTCCCTGTTCTCACTACAGATCACAATGTCGTCTGCAAACATCATAGTCCATAGCGATTCCTGTCTGACCTCATCTGTTAGTCTGTCCATCACCAGAGCAAATAAGCATGGACTCAGGGCCGATCCTTGATGCAGCCCCACCTCTACCTTGAAGCTATCTGTCACTCCTACAGCACATCTCACCGCTGTCAAGCTGTTATCATACATGTCCTGCACTAATCTAACGTACTTTTCAGCCAATCGAGACTTCCTCATACACCACCACAGTTCCCCCCTTGGCACCCTGTCATAAGCTTTTTCTAAATCCACAAAGACGCAGTGTAGCTTTTTCTGACCATCTCTATACTTCTCCATCAGCAGTCTCAAAGCAAAAATCGCATCCATGGTGCTCCTCCTTGGCATGAAACCATGTTGTTGTTCACACACTGTCACCTCCTGTCTGAGCCTAGCTTCCACAACTCTCTCCCAAATCTTCATTGTGTGGCTCATCAACTTTATGCCCCTGTAAGAGCCAAAACTCTGTACATCACCCTTCTGCTTAAAAATCGGTACAAGTAAACTTTTCCTCCATTCCTCAGGCTTACTCTCATTCACCAGAATTCCATTGAATAACCTAGTCAAAAACACCACTCCCAGCCCTCCTAGACTTTTCCATACCTCAACCGGTATGTCATCAGGTCCCACTGCCTTTCCGTTCTTTATCCTTTTCAAAGCTTTCCTCACTTCGTCCTTGCTAATCTTGTTACATCCTGTTCCACAATTTCTAAGCCATCCAACCTTCTTTCCCTTTCATTTTCTACATTCATCAACTCCTCAAAATACTCCTTCCATCTTTCCCTCACCCTCTTCTCACCTGTCAGTACATTTTCATTTCTATTCTTGATCACCCTGACATGCTGCACATCCTTTCCAGCTCTATCTCTCTGTCTCGCCAGCATATACAACTCCTTCTCTCCTTCCCTACTGTCTAACCTTTCATATAACTCATCGTAGGCCTTCTGCTTGGCCGTTGCTACCTCCCTCTTTGTCCTGTGCCGCATCTCCTTGTACTCGCTGACCTCTTTCTCCTGCACTTCGTCATTCCACCACCAGGTGTACTTTTCATCCTTTGCCTGTCCAGAAGACACACCCAGTACCTTTCTACCTGACTGTCTAATCACTGTTGCTGCTACTACCCAGTCATCTTGGAGCTCTTTCTTACCACCCAAAACCTTTCTCAGCTCCTCTCTGAACTCCTCACAACATTCTTCCTTTCTCAACTTCCACCATTTGGTCCTCTGCTCTGCCTTTGTCCTCTTCCTCTTCCTAACCACCAGAGCCATCCTGCACACCACCATCCGATGCTGCCTAGCTACACTCTCCCCTGCCACTACCTTCAACAATCCAACCAATCTCTTTAAGCAACCTCCTTCTACATATGATGTAGTCTACATTTGTGCCCTCCCCCACTCCTTAGAATTCCCATAGCTCCGTCCTTCTTTTGGAAATATGTGTTAGAAACTACAGCCATTTCCCATCCTCTTTGCAAAATCCACCACCATCTGTCCTTCTAGTTCCTATCCTAACACCAAACCTCCATCACTTTTCCTATCCCATCTCCTTTATTACCTTCATCAACATGACCATTGAAATCTGAATTACAGGCCAAAATAATTATGAAAAAACAACTATTCATCATTTTCCCATGGTACTCTTTTTTTGCTAGAACAAAAAACTTCTTTATGATGAATTCTATTTTTTCTTAGATTAAGTAAATGTGTGTTTTCATATTGACACCTAAATGAGAGTGAATGTAATTTTTTTTTTCCCCTTGTCCTTATGATTATAATACGTGTTACATAATGATCTTATTGATAAACTGTCTGCTCATCTTTTTAAATTAATGTAGACCTCACACAACATTTGACATTGTGGCTTTTTCAGTGTTTTCCTCAAACCAACCTTTCATTATATATATTATAATAGATATATATATATATATATATATATATATATATAGATATATTATATATCTCTCTCTCTCTCTCTCTCTCTCCCTCTCCTCATCATCTCTCCCTCTTCCTCCGTCCCTCCCTCTCTCTCTCTCCTTCTTCCCTCTCTCTCTTCTCTCCTCTCTCCTCTCTCTCCATCCTTCCTCTCTCTTTCTCTCTTCTCTGCTCAGATCCTCTCTTCTCTCTTCTCTCTCTCTCCTCATCTCTCATCTCTCTACGCCTCTCATCTCTCTCTCCTCTGCTCTCTCTCCACAGAGCCTCTCCTCTCTCTGCCACGATCTCGTCAGTCCCTCGTCCCGTCGTCCTCCCTATCATTCTCTCTCTCCCCGCCCCAATCTCGCTACGTCTCCTCGCGATGCGAGTCTCTCAACGAGCTCTCAGTGCTCTTCTCCTCTCGATACTGCAGACACTCCCCGTGATCTCTCAGCCCGCAAAACCACTAATCTCTCTAACTTCTTCTCAGGACTCGTCTCTTCTCCACATAGCCTACTCGCTGTCTCGTCTGCTCTCTCGCTCTGCACCACCGCGTCTTCGGGTCCTCCTCAGGCGCAACTCATCTACCCTCTTGCCATGGGTCTCTCTCTCTCTCTCTCTCAGGATTTGGTGTTCAGCAACCCTTCCAGAGAACTGGAAAGGGAATACTGATTGCCTACTGGTCATTCTGATAATCTGCTCTCTGATAGTCACTTCCGTCATCCTAACTGACACCAGGTACACACACAACCTTGTTGTAACAGTGGTGCTTGAAAGTTTGTGAACCCTTTAGAATTTTCTATATTTATGCATAAATATGACATAAAACATCATCAGATTTACACACAAGTTCTAAAAGTAGATAAAGAGAACCAATTTAAACAAATGAGACAAAAATATTATACTTGGTCATTTATTTATTGAGGAAAATGATCCAATATTACATATTAGTGAGTGGCAAAAGTATGTGAACCTCTAGGATTATCAGTTAATTTGAAGGTGAAATTAGACTCAGGTGTTTTCAATCAATGGGATGGCAATCAGTGTGAGTGGGCACCCTGTTTTATTTAAAGACCAGGGATCTATCAAAGTCTGCTCTTCACAATACATGTTTGTGGAAGTGTATCATGGCACCAACAATGGAGGTTTCTGAGGAGCTCAGAAAAAGAGTTGTTGATGCTCATCAGGCTGGAAAAGGTAACAAAACCATCTCTAAAGAGTTTGGACTTCACCAATCCACACTCAGACAGATTGTGTACAAATGGAGGAAATTCAAGACCATTGTTACCCTCCCCAGGAGTGGTCAACCAACAAAGATCACTCCAAGATCAAGGCGTGTAATAGTTGGCGAGGTCACAAAGGACCCCAGGGTAACTTCTAAGCAACTGAAGGCCCCTCTCACATTGACTAATGTTAATGTTCATGAGTCCACCATCAGAAGAACACTGAACAACAATGGTGTGCATGGCAGGGCTGCAAGGAGAAAGACACTGCTCTTCAAAAACAACACTGCTGCTCGTCTTCAGTTAGCTAAAGATCACGTGGACAGCCAGAAGGCTATTGGAAGAATGTCTTTGTGGATGGATGAGACCAAAGTAGAATCTTTTTTGCTTTACAAGAAAATAGTTATGTTATGGAGAAAGGAAACACTGCATTCAGCCTTAAGAACCTAATCCCATCTGTGACACATGGTGGTGGTAGTACCAATGGTTTGGGTCTGTTTTGCTGCATCTGGGCTATAATGACTTGCCATCATTTGTGGAACAATGAATTCTGAATTATATAAGAGAATTCTAAAGAAAAACATCAGGACATCTGTCCATGAACTGAATCTCAAAAGAAGGTGGGTCATGCAGCAAGACAACGACCCTAAGCACACAAGGCGTTCTGCCAAAGAATGGTTAAAGAAGAATAAAGTTAATGTTTTGGAATGGCCAAGTCAAAGTCCTGACCTTAATCCAATCCAATCAATGCAGGACTGATCAACAGTTACAGGAATCGTTTAGTTGCAGTTGTTGCTGCAAAGGGGGCGGGGGGGGTCACACCAGATACTGAAAGCAAAGGTTTAAATACTTTTGCCACTCACTAATATGTAGTATTGGATCAATTTATCAAAAAGCCAAAAATAGTATTTACAGTGGTGCTTGTAAGTTTGTGAACCCTAGAAATCTCTACATTTTATAAATAAATATATAAATAAATATACATATGACCTAAAACATTCTCAGTTTTTTTTCACAAATTAAATTAGAAAACGAGGATCCAGTTAAACAAATGAGACAAAAAAATATTATACCTGGTCATGTATCTATGGTGTAACATGATTCAATATTAAATGTCTGTGAGTGGGAAAAGTATGTGAATCTTTGTTTTCAGTATTTTTGTTTCAGTATCTGCTTCCAGTGTTAACACAACATTTCTTTTAGAATAAGGTCAGAACTTTGACTTGGCCATTCCAAAGCTTTGTCATTCTGAATGTGTAGTGAGAATAATGTGTACAGTGATGTTTAAAGAGAATAATGTTTACAGCGGTTTGTAGGGATAATAATATTTACCAGGATGTGTAGTCAGAATAATGTGTACAGTAGTGTGTAGTGAGAACAATTTGTACTGTGTTACGCAGTAAGAATAATAGGTACAGTGATATATAGTGAGAATAATGTGTAGAGTGATGTTTAGCGATAGTAATGTATACTGTATAATCCAAGTCAAAGTGTGTTTATTGTCATATGCACATCTCATGAACATTGTACAAAGAAATTAGTTTCTGGTGAATGCATTGGCTTATGAATCCAGGTTGTGCAGGGGTAAACTAGCAACTCTTCAGTAACCTGATGACTCGCAGATAGAAACTGTTTTTTCATCTTGTTGTGCGTAGCAGAATGTACCGTTCTGCAGGGTAGGAGCTTGTTGAAGCCGTTGTGTACTAGTCTGTTGTGATCTGATAAGACTTTCTCTCGCACTGTGAACTGTGAATTGTTTCTGAGCTGGGAGTGGGTTCTGTTCAGCTCCTATACAATGCTGTGATGTAGCCAGTTGGGATGCTCTGTATGGTGCAGTGATAGAAGTTTGTGAGGATAGAAGGGGTCAGACCAAGGGGTCAGACTTCTTGTGCCTCCACAGGAAGCAGAGTCGCTGTCTAGCTGTCTTCACAATTGAGCTGGTGTGGAAGGACCAGGAGAGATCATGTGACCTGGAAGCCAAAACTGCTGACTTTTTTCCACTACAGTTCTATTTATATGCACAATCAACTCCGTTGTTTTGCTGACATTTAGCGAGAGATGGTTTTAAAGAAGGAGTTGATCTTTTCTCTGTAAGTAATCTTTTTCCCTTCATAATGAGGATGACTCTGTCATCACAAAATTTGAAGACTGCATTGGAGCTGTATTTTGTAAAACAGTCATGTGTAAATAAAGAGTACAGAAGGAGGCTCAGTACACATGCCTGGGTCCAGCATCAGAGTGGAGGAAGTGTTGTTGTTAGTTGTACCACTTGCGGCCTGCTTGTCAGGAAGTCCAAGGTCCAGTTGCACAGGCAGGTGTTCAGACTCAGATCTTTTATCTTAGAAATGAGTTTGGCAGGTATTGAATTCAGACATGTAATCAATAAACACCATTCTGACATGGGTGTCCTTTTGTTCCAGGTTTTTATGAACAGTGTGCATGGTCAGAGTAATCGTCAGTAGATCTGCAATGAATAAAGCAGCGTCTGATTGAGAATTTTCTTATCCTTTTATGATATACAGGTCAATAAATGCATGAAACTTTTCACCCTTTGGTAGTACAGTGGGGCAAACAAGTATTTAGTCAGCCAATGATTGTGCAAGTTATCCTACTTAGAAAGATGAGAGAGGTCTGTAATTTTCATCATAGGTACACCTCAACTATGAGAGAAAAAATGAGAAAAAAATCACATTGTAGGATTTTTAAAGAATTTAATTGTGAATCATAGTTCAAAATAAGTATTTGGTCACCCACAAACAAGCAAGATTTCTGGCTCTCACAGACCTGTAACTTTAAGAAGCTCTTCTGTCCTCCACTCATTACCTGTATTAATGGCACCTGTTTGACCTCATTATATGTATAAAAGACACCTGTCCACAGCCTCAAACAGTCAGACTCCAAACTCAACCATGGCCAAGACCAAAGAGCTGTCGAAGCTGACACCAGGAAGAAAATTGTAGACCTGCATCAGGCTGGGAAGAGTGAATCTACATTACGCAAGCAGGTTGGTGTGAACAAATCAACTGTGGGAGCAATTGTAAGAAAATGGAAGACATTCAAGACCATTGATAATCTCCCTCAATCTGGGGCCCCTACGCAAGATCTCATCCCGTGGGGTCAAAATGATCATGAGAACAATGAGAAAAAATCCCAGAACTACACAGAGGGACCTGATGAATGAGCTGCAGAGAGCTGGGACCAAAGTAACAAGGCTACCATCAGTAACACACTACGCCGAGAGGGACTTATGCCGTACATGTCCAGGCCCATCTGACGTTTTCCAGAGAGTATATGGATGATCAAGAAGAGGATTGGAAGAATATCATGTGGTCAGATGAAACCAAAATAGAACTTTTTGGTAAAAACTCAACTCGTCGTGTTTGGAGGAAGAACAACACCATACCTACTGTGAAGCATGGGGGTGGAAACATCATTCTTTGGGGCTGTTTTTCTGCAAAGGGGACAGGACAACTGATCCGTGTTTAGGTATGAATGAACGGGGCCATGTATCGTGAGATTTTAAGCCAAAACCTCCTTCCATCAGTGAGAGCATTGAAGATTTCACATGGCTGGGTCTTCCAGCATGACAATGATCCCAAACACAACGCTCGGCAATGAATTAGTGGTTCCGTAAAAAAAATTCAAGGTCCTGGAGTAGCCTAGCCAGTCTCCAGATCTCAACCCCATAGAAAATTTGTGGAGGGAGTTGAAAGTCTGTGTTACCCAGCGACAGCCCCAAAACATCACTGCTCTAGAGGAGATCTGCATGGTGGAATGGGCCAAAATACCAGCTACAGTGTGTGCAAACCTGGTGAAGACTTACAGGAAACGTTTGACCTCTGTCATTGCCAATGAAGGTTATGTTACAAAGTATTGAGTTGAACTTTTGTTATTGTCCAAATCCCCCATAATTTACAATTAAATTCTATAAAAATTCTACAATGTGATTTCCTGGATTTTTTTTCTCATTTTGTCTCTCATAGTTGAAGTGTACCTATGATGAAAATTACAGACCTCTCTCATCTTTCTAAGTAGGAGAACTTGCACAATCAGTTTCTGACTAAATACTTGTTTGTCCCACTGTATGTAGACTGCAGTAAGGTTGACAGAACTAATCTCCAAACTCTTACTTACCACATTTAAAAAAAAATCTATACTTTTTACTCACTACATTTTCAAAACAGGCTTGTTACTTTAGTTTTATCTATCTATTTATTTGTCTAGTTTATCTTTTTTTTCCCTACAATTCTAGTCAGGCACTTAATGAGGTGCAAATTGGAACTGGTGCAAGGGTGCATGCAGAAAAAAATAATACAATCGCGATGGTTCCGTGTGTAACTCCTCCGTGTGTGCTTTGCAGAGCAGGTACACCTCTGCAGGCATTTATATGATACATCTGTGAGAGATCGTAAAAATTCTGAAAATACTGCAACAACGGAGGCTAAACTAGTAATTTAGCAGCATTTATATGAAAAAAATGTCATAATGTCTGAATTTTTTTTTATGTTTTCGTTGTCTGTTATTGTTAGCTAAAGATGAAAATGTGATTGTATGATTTTTGCAGATGATTCATGTTGTTGCAGTACAAGCCATTATTATACCCTCAGTAAAATTCATCCATTCTCAATAAAATAAGTTAGAAAGGCTTTTTAAATATATACTCTTACTTTTAGTAGCATGCACTTTTATACTTCTTCTTGAGTAAAAAAAATGACAAACGATTGTGAAGTTTCATTGTGAAGATCCACAGCAGTTCCCGATGTCATACTGGAATTTAATCTGTGCACACAGCTCTGTGCACAGTTTTGTTATCCAATGACTGAACTTTGGCAAGTAATATGCTTTGAAGAGGGGGATTAAAGTACCTTTTCTGAAATCTGACTTGAATCCCAGCATGTCAGCCCCTCTTTCATTTCTTATTGTTCGCCAAACTAAGTAGCAGTGGCACAGTAACAAGATTCCAGTTAAGGCATAATGGTCCTAGTTCATATGCAGCGAATTATGAATGTCCAGAAATGTTTGGTGTTGGTATGTGAGTGAGATTTAGAGAGAATATTGTATATAGTGATTTGTAGTATGAACAATTTGTACAGCGATGTGTAGTGAAAATAATGTAGTGTAGTGTTCTGAGAATAATTTGGAAAGTGTCATGGGAATAATAAGTGGGAGTTGTGACAGATGCAGTTCCCTCCTACTTTATATATTTATTAATGAACTAAATTACTAATTAAATTCTCACATCATTCAGGGTGTTTTATTTTCTTCAGTGTGCACATTGTTTATCTGTTTATGAACTAATGAGCCATACTTAACAGATCTGCTCATTTTATTTGATCATTACTTTTAGACTGTGACAGTTGACAAATGAGTTTAATTCCTTATTATTTCTGTTGTTCTCACTTTTGCTACAGCTTCAGCCTGACCATGTGTCAACTGTTAGTCTCATTACCCAGTGTGCACAAAACCCTGTTTGTGTCTTTGCACTGTTTATCCTCTGATTATCATTCCTGGATATGTTCTCACAGCTACTATAGATTTGGACATGGATTCTCAGAAAACTTCTCAAAGTTTAAATTTACTAGCATACTTTTCTTTGCTAGCATATTTTCCAGCAAGTTCTTGGCTTTTATTCTTGTATTTTTTGCTCCCAATTTAGCATGTCCAATTCCCAGTCTTTCAACATCTCAAACAGTGTGCATGACCTCCACTGAGGGATTAGGACCATAGCCATATGAGCACTGCCTGCTTCTTTTCACCAGCAGATGGTGATGACTAATCCTTAAGGAGGAACAGTCAAATCTCACAATCTCCATTTGAAATCTTTGCTGCTGCATTGATCAGCTGATGGGGCCACTTTTGCAGCAAGATATGATCCCTGTGCTTCCCTGTCTCAGAGTGTCTGTGCTATGTATTGTACTCTAAAAGAGCGTGTCTAGTGAGCAGCAGTTCTCTGAGCAAAAATGCCTTGTTGATGCCAGAATTCAGAGGAGGATGGCCAGACTAGTTTGAGCTGATAGAAAGGCAACAGTAACTGAATTAACAACTTGTTACAACCAAAGTTTGCAGAAGAGCATCTCTGAATGTACACCTCACGGGATACCACTCCTGTCAGCGAAGAACAGGCAGCTGAGGCTACAGTTCACACAGGCTCACCAAAATTGGACAATAGAAGATTGGAAAACATTGCTTGGTCTGTTGAGTCTCGATTTCTGCTGTGACATTCAGATGGTAGTGTCAGAAATGAAAAGCATGAAAGCATGGATCCATCCTGCCTTGTATCAACATTCAGGCTACTGGTGGTGGTGTAATGGTCTGGGGGATATTTTTTGGCACACTTTGGGCCCCTTAATGCCAATTGAGCACTGTTTAAATGAAACCTGAGTATTTTTGCTGACCATGTTCATCCCCTTAAAACCACAGCGTACCCATTTTCTGGTGGCTAATTCCAGCAGGATAATGCACCATGTCACAAAGCCCCAATCCATTTCAGATAATGATTGTTTCTTGAACATGACAATGGACACTGTACTCAAATGTCCTCCACAGTTACAATCCATTAGAAGACCTTTGGAAAGTGGTGGAACGGCAACCGACAAATCTGCAGAAGATTTGCCTACAGCACATCTGTGATGCTACCATGTCAATATGGAATAAAATCCCTGAGGAATGTTTCCAGCACATTGTTGAATATATGAAACAAATAATTAAGGCATCCCTGAAGGCAAAAATGGTGTCCAACCCAATACTAGCAATGTCTACCTACAGTGGTGCTTGAAAGTTTGTGAACCCTTTAGAATTTTCTATATTTCTGCATAAATATGACCTAAAACATCATCACATTTTCACACAAGTCCTAAAAGTAGATAAAGAGAACCCAGTTAAACAAATGACACAAAAATATTATACTTGGTCATTCATTTATTGAGCAAAATGATCCAATATTACATACTAGTGAGTGGCAAAAGTATGTGAATCCTTGCTTTCAGTATTTGGTTTGACCCCCCTGTGCAGCAGTAACTACAAGTAAACGTTTCCTGTAACTGTTGATCAGTCCTGCACACCGGCTAAGAGGAATTTTAGACCATTCTTCCATACAAAACAGCTTCAACTATGGGATGTTGGTGGGTTTCCTCACATTAACTGCTCACTTCAGGTTCTTCCACAACATTTTGATTGGATTAAGGTCAGGACTTTGGCTTGGCCATTCCAAAACATTAGCTTTTTTCTTCTTTAACCATTCTTTGGTAGAACGACTTGTGTTCTTAGGGTCATTGTCTTAATGCTTGACCCACCTTCTCTTGAGATTCAGTTCATGGACAGATGTCCTGACATTTTCCTTTAGAATTCTCCTTTCTCTTAGAATTCTTCCTTTAGAATGCAGCAAAACAGGCCCAAACCATGATACTACCACCACCATGTTTCACAAATGGGATACGGTTCTTATGCTGGAATGCAATGTTTATCTTTCTCCAAACATATGCTTTTCTTGTAAACCAAAAAGTTATATTTTTGTCTCATCCATCCATAAAACATTCTTCCAATAACCTTCTGACTTGTCCATGTGATCTTTAGCAAACTTCAGACAAGCAGCAATGTTCTTTTTGTGTGTGGCTTTCTCCTTGCAACTTTGCCATGCACACCATTGTTGTTCAGTGTTCTTCTGATGGTGGATTCATTAACATTAGCCAATGTGAGAAAGGCTTTCAGTTGCTTAGAAGTTACCCTGGGGTCCTTTTTACCTTGCCAAATATTATACGCCTTGCTCTTGGAGTGATCTTTGTTGGTCGGCCACTCCTGATGAGGGTACCAATGGTCTTGAATTTCCCACACACAGTCTGTCTGGATTGGTGGAGTCCAAACTCTTTATAGATGGTTTTGTTACCTTTCCCAGTCTAATGAGCGTCAACAACTCTTTTTCTGAGGTCCTCAGAAATCTCCTTTGTTCATGTCATGATACACTTCCCCAAACATGTGTTGTGAAGAGCAGACTTTGGTAGATCCCAGTTCTTTAAAAAAAACAGGGTGCCCACTCACACCTGATTGAAAACACCTGACTCTAATTTCACCTTCAAAATAACTGCTAATCCCAGAGGTTCTCATACTTTTGCCACTCACTAATATGTAATATTGGATCATTTTCCTCAATAAATAAATGAGCAAGTATTATATTTTTGTCTCATTTGTTTAACTGGGTTCTCTTTATCTACTTATGTGAAAATCTGATGATGTTTTAGGTCATGTTTATGCATAAATATAGAAAATTCTAAAGGGTTCACAAACTTTTAAGCAACACTGTATAATAAAGTGGTCAGTGAGTGAAATCTATGAAATCTTTAATAGATGAAAAAGGTGGCCTACAGGTTTTTTATGCCTGCCTGGTAAAACATGAACTGTTCCTGAACATCAACATAAAACCCAAAATTAACCTTAATTTCTTCATAATCTGTTCAACATGAGGTGTGAAGCACAAATTACTATCTAACATAGTACAAAGATATTTAAAAGATGATGCTTGTTTGGTTGTTTTTCCCTCCCTGAAGAGTACACATTTGTGACAATGAAGATGCATTTTCATAGATCTAGAGAACATCATGTTGTTCTGATCATTAAATGATCACTATATTTAAAGAATTTGTGATTTTGCTGTAAGATCACCAGTGCTTTTTGCAAATCCAATATAGCATCCAGATCCTGGGCAGAAACAAAAGATAATGTTATTATTATCCATGCATATAAATGTATTTCAGCAACTATGACATTATTAAAAATGTCATTTTTATATATAATAAAAAAGTAAAGCTCCCAAAATGGAGCCTTGAGACACATTAGTTTTAATAAAACCTTCTTCAGATTAAATCCCATCTGAAAACAAGAAATAATTTATTTTACAAATAATTCTTAAACTGACAAATAGACTTCAACAGAATCAAATACTTTCAATAGATCTATAAACAATGCAGCATAGAACTGTTTATAGTCAAAGGCATTGATGATGTCATTTGTCATATCTGGCAGAAAGTGGGAGGCAAATGCAGAGAGCTGTTTCAAGCAGCTTTATTAAACACAGGGGAAAAGGCAGAGCATATAAAGTCAAACTGTCTACAATAAAATAACCAGAACAACAGTGAACATAGACAGAGAAACAAAATTCACAAGGTGGAAATATAGTTTTGGACATGAAGCAGAGTGTGTTGAGAGAAAATAACTAAGAATATGTAGCTGGGATTCAGGAGCATGGGATCCAATAATAGTGATACAAGCTTAAGTTCAGAAATAGAGCAGAATACATGGACAGGATCAATAACAGAGTCAGGAACAGAACGCTCAAAGTCAAGTCACGGTAGGATGCAGATACGGATAGTCTGCAATGGATAGCTCAGAACCTAAGTACAAGTACAGAAATGTGCAGTGCAGTGCAGTGTTTAAATAACCGTGATATTAACAACCAAACAGGTTACTGGTGCCCTTCTTCAGTGACCGAGGAAACAGAGTGACGGAGAGTGTGACATAGAGGATGACACACACATTGCTTCATACATATGCTAGATCATTATCAGTGTGGTGAAAATAACATAATGGTCAATAAAATCAAGTTTCACAAGAAACAAATGGTGACATAGAATAGTAGAATCAGTAGGATAGGACAGGGATAGGCTAGCTCTAAGTGCTATGGCACGTCAACGTCATCGTTATCATCATTACAATGACTTGTTTTTGGTGCAGATGTTTAAGATTTCTTTTGATGCAAGTCCACCTGCGGCAGTATAAATCTGAATGTGAGACGGGATAACTGTGGGTCAGTCCTGTCGCTGGTAACAAATACAGGGCAACAGTTTGTCGTATAATTTTTTCGGTTGCTCATGGTGGACTGCCTGACATGAAACAGCATGCAACTGGTGAACCGTGTCCAAGCTGCTAAAGAGCAGAAGACAAAGTTCCTTTTACTTCAGACTTGGTAGGTTGTTGTTGTTGTTGTTTAAGTAATGATTTACGACATGATATTAGTTAGATATCTGAATACCTGAATGTCATTAACCAATATGCTGGAGAAAAATTAATAACACTTAGGAGGAGATATGGAGAGAATTACCTAATTTATGCAATGGTTATGCAATAAAATAAAACCAATAAATTTACTTCCATCAGTAAAGTGATAAAATTACCTAATCTTTCAGAAAAGGTACAAAATGAAATCCATCATGCTCACTCTTTTTACATTATTGTTACATTTACATTAAGTATACAGCGATTTGACAATGGGGTAAAAAATGATCCAGTGGAAATGAAATGCTCATTAATATAATTAACCGTTTGCTTTTTAAACTTGCTTATCATCCATGGTTTCTTGTTTTGGTAGATGAAAGGATGAAGGGGGTGACTTAATGGCTTTCCATTATTAAAATTTTTAAATGTTTACTTCAGTTTTTTGTACTTTCATATCAATTAAAATTTGAAATGCATCATATGGCTAAAGGAACAAAAGGCCAGAACATCACACTGAGCGATGGAGAGTGAAATGTTATTAATGAGTAGTCCAAAAAGGCAATCAGAGGGTATGGCTATATGGGGTGTGTCCATAATAATGGAAAAACAATCAATTATTTACTGCCAGAAAGAAAACAGGGTAGGACATTTTCAAAACATGTGATTAAGACTTATAGGTCTTAAATTTATTACATGCCAGAGTGACATTTGGTTTAATTCTGGCTTGTCTGGGTTTAGTTCAGCACACATGGTCAAGTAGTTTCAACTGAATCAGACTATGTATATCACAGATAGAATAGGAATTAAACTGTGATTGCTTATTTGCAAAATCTAACTGATGAAGAAGTTTCTTCTGTGCATAAATCTAAAATACTCTTAATGTAAGCTCAGTGCAAGTGTGAAATCCAAATGGATGGGGAAAAATAGGGGATTTCCAGTAACTGGAGCAGATATTAACAGAGACTGCAGCCCAAAATGTGTTTAAAGTTGCTGCCAAATACAGAATATTTTCCTGACCACTGGGTTACAACAAAGCCATATAATGTGAGTAGAGGTGAGCAAAGCAGCCCCATTAGAGACACTGGCTGACATGAGTCAAGCTCTGTGGCCACCCATGCATGAACCTAGTGGGTAAGGTCATAATGGCCCTCATGACAATACAGGATATAGTGGGTATTAGCAAACCAGTAGTAGTGAAGGAAATTAGGCATTGCCAGTGCTCCAGTGCATTTAGGGTTTGTAAAAATGGTTTACAAATCCAGGCTAGTTTCTCCAGACAAAGCTGAAAAGACATTAGTCTATGAGCTTAAAAATATACTTTGTTATGAAAAGTGGAACACATTAGAAGATTATATATATATAAATGTTCATTTTAACCATGTTTACATGGTCTACCGGTGAGAGTCATAGAAAAGACCACCTGGAGAAAAAGACCACCATCTTGTTTAGTCTTGGTTAAACTTTTACAGCAGAGCTTAAATTTTAATATTTAAGATTTCATAATATTTAAGGGTTAAAGTTATAACCTTTTTACTTGAACTTGTGGCAAGCTACAGTGGTGCTTGAAAATTTGTGAACCTTTTAGAATTTTCTATATTTCTGCATAAATATGACCTAAAACATCATCAGATTTTCACACAGGTCCTAAAAGTAGATAAAGAGAACCCAGTTAAACAAATGAGACAAGCATATTGTACTTGGTCATTTATTTATTGAGGAAAATGATCCAATATTACATATTAGTGAGTGGCAAAAGTAGGTGAACCTCTAGGATTAGCAGTTAATTTGAAGGTGAAATTAGAGTCAGGTGTGTTCAATCAAATGTTATGACAATCAGGTGTGAGTGGGCACCCTGTTTTATTTAAAGAACAGGGATCTATCAAAGTCTGCTCTTCACAGGTTTGTGGAAGTGTATTATGTCATGAACAAATGAGATTTCTGAGGACCTCAGAAAAAGAGTTGTTGATGCTCATCAGGCTGGAAAAGGTTACAAAACCATCTCTAAAGAGTTTGGACCACCAATCCACAGTCAGACAGATTGTGTACAAATGGAGGAAATTCAAGACCATTGTTACGCTCCCCAGGAGTGGTCGACCACCAAAGATCATTCCAAGAGCAAGGCGTGTAATAGTTGGCGAGGTCACAAAGGACCCCAGGGTAACTTCTAAGCAACTGAAGGCTTGAAGGAATGGGCTAAAATTCCTCCAAGCTGGTGTGCAGGACTGATCAACAGTTACCGGAAATCTTTAGTTGCAGTTATTGCTGCACAGGGGGGGTCACACCAGATACTGACAGCAAAGGTTCACATACTTTTGCCACTTACTAATATGTAATATTGGATCATTTTCCTCAATAAATAAATAAATGACCAAGTATAATATCTTTGTCTCATTTGTTTAACTGGATTCTTTTTATCTACTTTTAGGACTTGTGTGAAAATCTGATGATGTATTAGGTCATATTTTTGTAGAAATATAGAAAATCCTAAAGTGTTCACAAACTTTCCAGAACCACTGTAGTTGAAATTATTAGGCACTTTGAGGCAAGTCGGATTATTGAAATGTTGATGGGATATAACTCATTTTATATTTAGTTTCAGAGAAGGCACTGAATGAATAGGTAGTATTCAGAAGTGGAGGTAAAGACTTTGCAGGATTTGAAACAAACAATATCACATCATCAGAGTATAGAAATTGTGTGATGAGTATCTGCAAGGCCCAAAGGCTCTACTGCTTTTGCAAAAAGAAGGGGACAAAAGCTTACAAAAGCCAGGGGAAACGTATATATCAATTTAATCCATAAAATAAATGTCTCACCAATCTCAAATTAATGCAATTTGTAGAAGAGATGTCAAAGGCCCTCTCAGTGTGATGTCGGATTTGAATTTCAGAAGGGCGATTATCAGAGCTAGAATACATAATGTTAATTGTACTTATGAAATTAAATAAATAAAGCTGACCTTTGACAAAAAAAAACACAATACAAGAAACAGTTTGCTCTATAAGCATCACATTAGAAACAATGTACTCAAAGCACTTGGCTATGGTCTTAACCAGTATTTTTATTTTTGCATCTAGAACACTGATTGGATGATAGGAACCAAACTCAAGTGAGTCCTTGTCTTTTTTCACAATCAGAGAAATTGAGGCCTGTTTGAGAGATAAACAGAGAGAGCCAGATTTAAATTAATAATTTAAAATGGCCTGAAAAATGGGAGAGATTTTATGGGCAAAAAATTTAAGAACTCTTTCTTATGTGGAGAGGGGTAACTTGAGCTGTACCTTGGATACAGAAACTAGAGTAGGCATACATTAGGCAAGTCGTCAATGAATTTATCCATAAAGACTTTTATAACGCCTGAGTCAGAATGGTATAGGGTCCTATAGAATCTGAATAAGAAAAAGAATCTGATTTATTGCCAGGTAAGTTTTTAAAAACAAGGAATTTGTCTCGGTGTACTGGTGCATAACATAGAAGAAATATGAATTTAAAAAAACTATACATTGTCTGAAGAAGTATGACTGCAAAAATTAAATAAGTTAAGCTCAAGAGGATATGCACTATGACTGGTAATATTAAATAAGTTTAATAGAGAAAACTCTAAAACCATTGCCTCGGGTAGAAATCGGGTAAGCGAATCTGAGTCTTTTGTTTCAGTTGGAGACTAAGAATTTTACTAGGATTATCATTGTATACAAAAGGTAATGACCTGGATTGTAAGGATCACTCAGCCTGCTTTGTGGAGAACAAGTCAGACCCTCACTGGAGAGTGACTCTATGTTTCTAAGTCCTAGGACCGCCAGCATAGAGGGCATCAAGTAATCCGGTTTGTGTCTCAGAGAGTCCGGATCTACGCTGTCAATTCTGAAAAGATGAGAGGGATATAACCTGACCCCACACATAGGCTTTAAGAGATTCGCAGATGATTGATGTGGATGGACCAGAGGTAGAATTAATTTCCAAAAAAGTAGCAATCTGACTGGGGAAAAAATCCTGTCCAAAAAGAGCATGGAATTTATTCTCCAAATGGAAGGTTTGATTATGATTCTAAAATTATTATACTATAAGAACAAGAACAAGAGCAGAATAAGAGAAGAATAAAATGTGTTGAGAAAAAATACGGTATGGTAAAATACAAGTACGGTAATATGAGTGATGAACAGGAGAAAAAAAATGTATAGCATTTAATAGTATTTACTTATTAGAGGGATGGAAGAAATGGCAGACCTCAGCTTGTCAATATGAATTTATAAAGGACCTTGTCACTGGTTGGGGAAACATGGGAAGGATTTAGTGTGCTAGTCTAGATTGGGATACAAGACCCAAATAATTTGACAAGTATCGAACCAGTGGTTAAAATGAAAGGCCTAGACAGTCTAATGGCAACAGACATATCTCATACATATAGAGGAACAATAACAATGAAAAAAAAATAGTCTGCTTTTAAGAAACAACAGTGACAGTGCTTTCTGGATCACCTCAGCCATTGAACAGACCGATCGTGGGTCAGATCAAGCTGAGCAGTGTATTGGATACAGAACTTGAGGCTGGCTTTGTGGAGATGCAAACTCAATGATTTGAATTCTTCCCTTCCTCTGGAGTTCATCCGAGAAATCCTGGAGAATGTACACCTTCATATTCTTGTAGAGGAGCTGACCTTTCTCACATGACAAGCGGAGAATCACAAGAGCATAGGTCTTGGAATAGCAGCTGGTTTCAGTTTTATAAATGGTGACCTGTGAGCTCATTCAATCTCTGGAGCTTTGGAGGCAGTTTAACTCCGCCGAGGAATTCCGAGAAAGATAAGGGATGTGTGCCTTTAGCCCCTTCTGGAATGACATTTATACGTAGATTGTTTTAGTGAGCACAATTTTTGTCTTCAGAATCAAGAGGTGCAAATCCCTGGTCCATGTCATTGACTCTTCAGTGCTTTGCATTTTAGTGTCCAACAAGATGATTCTGAGTTAAGCATAACTTGAGAGGAGTGCACCTCAGCTATAAGTCAAAACTTGTTTTAGCAGAGCCAGGATTAGCTCTGCTTTGGCTGGATCCAGTGTTGGGTTAGTAGAGTCCATCACGCTAGCATTAGCCTACCATTGAAGAGTAGGCATCATGTACAAAAAAGAGTAAAATAAAGTAAAAAACATAATCAAGCAGCTTGGATTAAAATAATGAAATTTAAGCAATATAAGAGTAGCTTCAGATGCACATCTCACTCCTTTAAGTGCATACCAGAAGTCTGCAATTAAGGCCATTTGTTTCCTCATTGTTCTTTAGCAGTTTGGTTCTAATGTTCAGAATTCAGCTGCTAATCGCAGCCCTAAGACCAATATAGACTAGCCAGAAATATTGGAAGGTTGGACACCGATTGGCAGATGTTCAATGACTTATTTACACACTTCACTGGATGACTTTAGTGAAAGGAGATTTCAGTCAAGCTGAGGAGAGGAAATGTGTTACTTTGTGTTCAATGGTTGAATTAACAAGCTGGACGATTCACACAGTTTCACGTTAAAGAGCGGTCTAATAGTTTGCTTATGGATTTGTTTGCATTTTTATGTGCACCTACATTTGGAGTATACAATATACATATATAGATGTGTCTGTGTGAATGCACATAAATGTGTTTTCAGTGATTCAGTGCTGTTAAATGCACACTGAACCCATATTTGCAGCACTATAGGCCAAAAGCCTGTAATTTTACTTACTGAAATGTAATGTTGATTTAATGTTGGCTGGCTTAATATTTCTTCAGTTAAATTCATAGACAGAGCTCAAAATGGAAATGAGGAATATGGACTGTTTATGATCTGGGATATGCCATGAAATCTGATTACAGTTCAGTAAGTAAATTTGACCCACAGTTCTACAAATTTGTTATGTGTAAATAAACTGTAGACATGTTGGATTGAATAATCAGTGGAAATAGACCCTGTGCTCTGACTCCCATTGTTCACTCATGAGCCATAAATGCGTGATTAGTAAGGCACTTCGGCGAGCACAGGGTGAATATTTATCCAGTTTACTTGGTGGGGTTTCTGGCCTCCAAGCTTATATCACATTCTACTCTTACAAAATGACTACTCACACACGCACACACACACGCACGCACGCACGCACGCACGCACGCACGCACGCACGCACACACACAGTACTGAGCCTACAGATTAGCCTGACCTCAAGAAATTCAAATATATTTGATTACAGACTATTCCGTCATTTGTATAACTTATATGAAACAATCACTTGTATTCCAACATCACTGCATCTAATATGATCCATGTACTCACCCCAACCCCAAACTGAACATAACCCATAATCAAGTTCCAAAAGCAATAAAGCAGTAATAAAAATACATCATATATTTATGTGTTATTTTAATATATTCTGCATGCAAATGAAGTAGAAACACAGATTTATAAACATTGTTATTACAGGTTTTATGTTTGACAATTGTGTAAACAACACACCAAGAACTGCCAAGTATTTAGGAAAGCAAGTATGAATCACAAATAGTTGCTCTATGGGTATTATGAAATCTTGACTGACTTTTGGTTGTATATGTACTAGCTTTTGCAGATGAATCTTTGTCCTAGACCCTTGCTCTTATGTGTGAAAGAAAGAAAGATTTCTATAGCCATTTCCTGGCTTATGAAGGTCAACCCACATTTCTTTTATTTGTGCTGTCTTGTCTTTCTCATGTTGAAGAATGACTAAGAGAATTTGACCTCTGTGCCACTTCATAGATACCCCAGGGAGAGAAACTAATTAATTCCTGTTTTAAATTAATACACACTCTGATCAACTTAAACAAAAAATCAAAACATATGGAAATCAACGCTTGAGTTACATTCTATTTCTAAGAATTTCTAGGCGTGCCAATAATTGTGACTTTTTGTTGTTTAAATGAAGGTTATAACACAGCAATTATTTTGTATAACCTGGATTTATGATTGGGGTTGTGTGCATTGGAGCGGCAAAGTGAAGAATTTGGAGCAGTTTAACCTGTTTCCATTTGTTCTCTTTTCCCTGGCAGGTGAAGATGACAGCTTGGCCTTGAAGGGGAAAATGACGGTGAAGGACATATTCAGTAAAGACTTTAAAGTTCATGACCCTGAAGCTAAATGGATCAGTGGTGAGCAGCCGTTTCCTCTTAAACTACTATGTGGTGTGCAATTTTTGTATAAAATATGGCGTGTCATACTATATTCTTGATCTTACATTCATAGACACATTTCAGACTGCACGACTGTTGTGTTAAAATGGACATTATTTCTCTGCTTTGACTCACAGCAGATGTTGCAAAATATCCAAAAACATTCATCACCAACTGTTCGTAGTCTTTATCAACTAACTTGAACTTTATTTTAGTTCTTTCAGCTTCTGTTCCTAGTTAAATCTGACCATCAGAACTGACCAATCAGAGCTGACTGATATACTATTATTATTGCTCTTCTATTCTTCTATTCTTCTTCTATTTCCACATAAATACTTTTTTGTATTTTTTTTTTATTCAGTATCAAAATCACACTCACAGAAGAACTTGACAATATGGATAGATAGTAGACAATGTGGACTCCTAAACTGGAGGTAGTTGAACGATAAAATATGTTCTTTCTTACGCAACGCTTTTCAAAGGCATTCTCCTTTATTGCTCTTTTACCACATTATGCTCCTGTGTTCCCACTGTCTTCTTTACAGTTCATGCTGTTAGGAAATGTAAGCAGATGATGCACTGAGAAGTGATTACACAGTAATTCCTGGTACAGATTACATATTATGCAGCATTTCAGTGGGGCTTTTCTACAGTTGTACTTCATGTATGTTCTAGTCATTGAATTTGACAAAGGTTCGAATTCCATTTTTATTTTGACAACCCTACTCTGTTGTGGAGAATTAGTCCATCAACTGTTCTGTCTTGCAATCTCTTTCTCCCTAAGGGTGCAATGGTTCTATTCTCGTTCAGCACCCTGCTGCTTGGCGATTGCTATGAAGCAGCAACATAGTTACCCAATTAGTGAAGCACAATGATCAGATTGTCCAGCTAGGAGTATAAACCAAACCAGTGAGTTATCAACAGTACACACAGTGCTAACTACAAGGACATGAATTGTGTGAGTGCTGTGTTGTGGCCTGAATAATGTAGTAGTCTGCCTTTCTTTAATCAAAGAAAAATGTTCAAGGAAAAACTGATTAAAAAAAATTATAAATCATGTAGTTGATCACAAAGAGTTTTTTTTTTGTTTGTTACTGCAGGCTGGTATGGATTATGGGATAAGAATCATACAAAGAGTGCTTAAATAACTGATGCTTAAATGCAATACATAATCACATACTGCATACATGTGTGAAAGTGACTTTGGGAATGTAAATATGCTCCAGTAGTGATTAAATGCATGTTTGTGTCTCCGTGTATGTGTAAATACATCTGCACATGCTCCGTGTTTGAATGCATAAATGACTGTATTAATCTGGAGGTGCATCATGTGCAAAGCACACAAATGACCTTCATGAATTTGAATACATAGGAAATTATGTACGATGTTAATTTTAAAGGTATGCTGCATTTTTGACTGATATCAGTTTAACTTCCTCATTAGCTTGCTCATTAGCACTTAATAGTGAAGCTAAGCATTTTGTATTACCAATGCTTATATTGGTCAGGGTCATGGGGTGTTTATGGAGCATTCGTGTTGCAAGCCCCATCTAGGATTTGAATCCAGGCCATCAGGAACTGCTGTTTCATGCAGCTGTCTCATACCAATGAGCCACTGGAACTGCAGTAGCTAATAACATGAAATATTAATAGCAATATCAAAATCATTTCCAACAAAATACAGTGAGGACTGAATGCTAAACAAAAAGATTTAACTAGTGAAAAATGTGAATATTCCAGGGTAAAATCTGACTGTGGTTGAAATCTGGTTATTTAATACATTATTTCAAAGCAGCTGTATTGTAATAAGCAAATCAACATAACAGTGACCAAAAAGAAATAACAAACAAACAAACAAATAAATAGAACAGTCTGACGTATTCTCAAATAATTTGTATTCCTTCCTCTTCTGTCACTGCACAGGGCAATATTCTTTTGTTTTATCCCAATCAAAACTCTTAATTTCTTAACCTGTTGTGAAAAACCAGGTATAAATCTCAGGGAACCATTTTGGTCACTGATAAAAAAAAATCTCATTCACATTTTCTTCAGAACATTTGTTTTGACTTAAATGTCCCAAGCTGTCATGATAATACCAAACAATTTTCAGGTATACTCACTATGATTGTAAATGACAGACTGCCTTGTACTAGTGAAAAGGGAAGCAGAACTGTCTGCTGCAGAAAGTGTGAATTTCATCAGACAGTGCAAAGTGTGGAGATGCTATAGACAGCAGAACAAATAAGGCTGTGGAAGTGTTTTTAGGATGCATGACAGGTGCAGACATGGTCTGCAGACCAACTTTTGAAACACAATTAGAGAGATAGCAGGTAACAGAAGGTGCACTCTGTGATGGTGTACATCAACATAGTGTGGAGATTAGGTACTGGACAAGGCCTGGGGCACCTGGGTGGCTTAGTCAAAGGAACAGAACAGAGCTTATATACTTTAGTCTTTACTCCATGTTTTTTTTTTTTCTCAGAGCCTCTCTCAGTACCAACAATGTAAAGAACAGATTTATCTCAGAGAAATGTGTATTGGCCAAGTTACATTGTATGAACACAAGTATTGAAGACTTATACAGTAAGGGCTTGAGATGTGCTGCATATTTATTTTTTTACAAGCTGCTTCCTGTTAGCAATATTTAAAGTAAGGTTGTATGATTTGTTGGAGAGACACAGTGTGTTGAGACACAATGTGTATGTGTTGTAGAGACACAAACATTTTTTTAAATTTTATTTTAGATATACAGTACCTGATATAAATACGAGTATCAGGAGAGTTGGGCAAACTCTCAGCAAAACATGATGTCTTTACAGTTATATTATGATTATTTAGTATTTTGTGGTATCCTTATAGGGTATAATTATTTCACAAAAAATTGTTACATGCCTACATTCTGAGTATAGTCCCACATCTCTGCTTTTACACTCTTCCAATGGTCATGGTTGCAGAGAGTTATGACTGAGCACGTGGAGGCTATATTGCAATATGTGCATAATACAGAGTGCCTCATGTGTACCATTCCTGTTAGTAATGACACACAAGGAAGTAAATGCCAAAATGTTTATCACCAGGTACATTTGTTGCCCCAGGTTTCTTTTTTTAGAAGTAAAGATAACTATTTAATTTAGCTACTCAAGACTATAACTTGAGTTATAGTAAGCCCAGTCCTAGTTTTGAGGTAGATTTGGTGTTTAAACTAGTTTTGGTATTTGCTTTATTAATGATTTTATCATGTGTGATTTAAATATCTGTGCGATTTTAAATGCATTATAGCTGTTAAAGTAGAGAACGTGCATTCTGTCTCTGCCCATGTGCTTCTTTCTGATGAAAAATAAAAACAACAGATTGTATAATTGTAAGTGAAATTTATGAAACAGTTAACATATACAGTACTTTAATATTAGGTGCCTACAATAACTTGCAAAACGCAAAGGTGTGATGTCTGTCTTACCTAAAACAAGTGCTTTGTTGTCCAAATTCATCATGGTAATTGGTTTTGGTATTTGGGGAGGATCAAGGACACATTCTCTGTTTCTGGTCTGGCAAAGTCTTGGCTCATTGATCATTGTCAGCAACTGTGTTTATTTTCTATTACCTTTGTCTTTTTTCTATCCCTAGAGTGTGTATAGAGACTCCTTTGTGTAACCCGTGTTCTTAGACAGTCTTATTTGTGCAGACAGCAGTTTTAATGTGTATGTCAACTGTGAATTCAGGTTTTCTTGCAACTTAGTTCAACAGTTCCATGTTTTTGCAGCCATAGTATTTTGTTTTGTTTTACACAAGCCTATATGTGTTAACGTATTTAATACTCTATTAGACTTAATTGCTAAACACAGTCCTGTTTTATTTCAGCATTCTGTTTAGCTTAATAACCATCTGGTGCAAAATACTGTACACAGATTATCCAAAACGATATGACCACCTGACCTATGATTGTCTTTAGATAAGTGGCACTTAATAGATGTCCACATGAATACTCAGTCACAGAGTTTCCCAGCAGAATTTGCGCAGTGAATCAAACTCCCTTCACCAACTTGTCTGTTTCCCACAGTGCATTCTGGTGTCATCAGTTCCCCAGGGCATCCATATGAAAAGAAAATAGGACAGATTGAAACAGGTGACCTTTCTCCATTGCCCCAAAGTCCAGTTCTGAGACTCACATACCCATTGTGGGTACTTTGGATGGTGGACTTAGCACTTACAGTGCTGCTTGAAAGTTTGTGAACCTTTTAGAATTTTCTATATTTCTGCATAAATATGACCTAAAGCATAATGATATTTTCACACAAGTCCAATGATCCAATATTACATATTAGTGAGTGGCAAAAGTATGTGAACCTCTAGGATTAGCAGTTAATGTGAAGGTGAAATTAGAGTCAAGTGTTTTTAATCAATGGGATGACAATCAGGTGTGAGTGGGCACCGTTTTATTTAAAGAACCGGGATCTATCAAAGTCTGCTCTTCACAACACATGTTTGTGGAAGTGTATCATGGCACGAACAAAGGATATTTCTAAGGACCTCAGGAAAAGAGTTTTTGATGATCATCAGGCTGGAAAAGGTTAAAAAACCATCTCTAAAGTGTTTGGACTCCACCAATCCACAGTCAGACAGATAGTGTACAAATGGAGGAAATTCAAGACCATCGTTACCCTCCCCAGGAGTGGTCGACCAACGAAGACACTCCAATAGCAAGGCATGTAATAGTTGGCGAGGTCACAAAGGACCCCAGGGTAACTTCTAAGCAACTGAAGGCCTCTCTCACATTGGCTAATTTTAATGTTCATGAGTCCACCATCAGACGAACACTGAACAACAATGGTGTGCATGGCAGGGTTGCACAGAGAAAGCCACTGCTCTCCAAAAAGAACATTGCTGCTTGTCTGCAGTTTGCTAAAGATCATGTGGACAAGCCAGAAGGCTACTGGAAGAATATTTTGTGGGACGGATGAGACCAAAATAGAGCTTTTTTGGTTTACAAGAAAAGCGTTATGTTTGGAGAAAGGAAAACACTGCATTCCAGCATAAGAACCTTATCCCATCTGTGAAACATGATGGGATACACGTGATGGTAGTATCTGTAGGGCCTGTTTTGCTGCATCTGGGCCAGGACGGCTTGCCATCATTGATGGAACAATGAATTCTGAATTATATCAGAGAATTCTAAAGGAAAATGTCAGGACATCGGTCCATGAACTGAATCTCAAGAGAAAGTGGGTCATGCAGCAAGACAATGACCCGAAGCACACAAGTCATTCTACCAAAGAATAGTTACAGAAGAATAAAGTTAATGTTTTGGAATGGTCAAGTCAAAGTCCTGACCTTAATCCAATTGAAATGTTGTAGAAGGACCTGAAGTGAGAAGTTAATGTCAGGAACCCACCAACATCCCAGAGTTGAAGCTGTTCTGTACGGAGGAATGGGCTAAAATTCCACCAAGCCAGTGTGCAGGACTGATCAACAGTTACCAGGGGGTTGGGTCACACCAGATACTGCAAGCAAAGGTTCACATACTTTTACCACTCACTAATATGTAATATGGATCATTTTCCTCAATAAATGACCAAGTATAATATTTTTGTCTGATTTGTTTAACTGGGTTCTCTTCATCTACTTTTAGGACTTGTGTGAAAATCTGCTGATGTTGTAGGTCATATTTATGCAGAAATATAGAATATTCTAAAGGTTCACAAACTTTCAAACACCACTGTACAATGGTGCTTGAATTTTTGTGAAACACTGAGAAATTTCTATATTTCTGTGTTAATATATCCAGAAATATTATCAGATTTTCACGTCCTAAAAGAATCGTATTTTTCGGGCTATAAAGCACGCCGGGTTATAAGGCGCAATATCAATGATCGACTGCTAACGGATCTATTTTCATACATAAAGCACATCGGGTTATAAGGCGCATTAAATGAAACAAAACTCTCGGAAGCTCAGTTTGGTCTTCTTTACCTGGCGCAGGGCGTCTTCTTGCTTCCTCCACTTCGGTATCATTGATTCGTTAATGTTGAATTCTCTCGCAGCTGCTCTATTTCCAACTGATAGCGTTGAGTTTGAAATCCGCTTCGAAAATGAATGAATGAATGAATGCAAATACCCTAATGTTGAGGCACAGATCGTATTACTTTGCTATTCTCATGGCTACGGTGGCCGTAAGCTTCGTAACTTACCAAGGCCGTGCTAAAACATTTTGACAGATTTATGAGCGCCGTGTACCATCTACAATCGGTTCTAGGTCAGAAAACACAACCAGAATTAATTCATAAATTAGGCGCACCGTATTTTTTGAGAGAATTAAAGGATTTTAAGTGCGCCTTATGGTCCGAAAAATACGGGAGATAATTAAATAAATGAGACGTTATGAGTGAGGGAAAAGGGGGGCATGTCTCGCCATAGCGAGAGAGGCTCAGAGCAGCGGCAAGGCGCTCCGGCAAAAGAGATGTTAAAACGGGGGAGACACTGACCTTGCGCTAGCGTCTAAGCCCTATCTTACCGAACAGTCTCCAAACTGCCCCCAACTACAAATTGGCAGTCGTACCTTTTTCCCTAACAAGAACACAAATAAAGTCGAAAGAATCTCCAAAAGCTGGGTGAGGGCTGCCGCAGCTGCGTGTTGCATTAGTGCGTAGTGTCGTGCTGCTTAAGCGAGCATTGCAGTTCAATAGATCAATGGTGTGACACTGGGGAAGCCCACAATCGTGCGTAAATAGGCTGGCCCCAAGGTGTCGCCACTTACATGAGGAAAGCCTGGGAAAGGCTGACGCACGTGCGATCACACTAAGCAGCCCTATGCCGCAAGAGTGAGTCAGTGCTGGCCTCTAGCGGCCAAAGCATGAGTCCTAATAGTACCCCTCCCATTAATCTCCTCTGGCCTGTCTTACCTGCTCAGGGTTAGGCATGTGACATCCAGAAAGACCCCAGTAGGCAGGAGGCACATTCAAACAGGGGCCGAATGGGAGGGCAGCTCAAGACGAGCCAAATGCAAGGCTCAATATAGGACTAGCCACCGGCGGCTCGGGGGCGGCAATTGGCGCCAGCCACTCAAGGACAAGGCTAGACTCAACAAGGTGCAGACAAAAAGATGGCGCAAGTCGCCTAGTCAGGCGAACAGATGCCAAGGACCCCAACACTGAGGCCAGCAGAGGTGACAACGGCGCTAGAGCCGATGCCAATAGCCATGGCGCAGGGACCGGAATTAAAGTCCGTGGTGTGGGGGTCAGTGGCAACGACCGCGGCGCAGGGACCGGTACTAAAGTACGTGGCGGGGGGGTCGGCGGCATGACCGCGGCACATGGACCGGTACTAAAGTATGTGGCGCGGGGGTCGGTGGCAGCGGCGGCGGAACTGATACTAAAGTCTCTGGCACTGGGGTCGGCGGCAATGACCGTGGCACAGGGGTCGGCGGCAACGACCGGTGCGCAAAGGGCCCAAGAACGGCGTCAGGCAGCTCTAAATGCTCAAGAACGGAGCTTACTGGCGCGGCGTGCTCAGGTAAAGAGCTAGGGGGTGCTAATTGCTCAGGAACAGAGCTTACTTGCTCAGGTTCGGAGCTTACGTGTGCAACGTGCTCAAGTACAGAGCTAGGGGACGCTAATTGCTCAAGAACGGAGCTTACTTGCTCAAGTTTGGATCTTACGTGCACGGTGTGCTCAAGTACAGAACTAAGGGGCGCTAATTGCTCAGGAACGGAACTTACTTGCTCAGGTTCGGAGCTTACGTGCGCGACATGCTCAGGCACAGAGCTAGGGGGCGATAACTGCTCATCTATAGAGCTTACGAGTGCGGCCTGCTCAGGCACAGAGCTAGGGAGCGCTAATTGCTCATCTATAGAGCTTGTGAGTGCGGCGTGCTCAGGCATGAAGGGGATGAGCGTAGTGAGTTCACATGCGGAGCTAGATGGCACTATCAAAGGTGATGGCTGGTCAAACGGTCCCGCCTCACCCTTCCTGGATCTAGATAGAACCGCCGCCTCGGTGCGAATGGCCAGGTCGCACAGAGCAGCCAGGGAGGTGGCGGGGAGATAAAGCCAAAGCTCCTTCTCCAGCCAGAAGTCCAGGCCCTGTTCAAAGAAAGCCATGAGCAGCAGGTCCTCACAACAGCTCTCACTGGCCGCATAACAAAATTCCTCCACGTATTCGGCCACACGCCGGCCCCCCTGTGTAACACCAAACACACTGGGCCGATTATGTCATTGAGGTCTGATGTGGGAGGAATTTTCCCACTTGAGGGGGTCGGGAGCTTCAGCGGGGTCAGGCTCAGACACCGAATACACAGTGGGAGCCTGGAGTATACGCTTACCCCGGGTAGGATGCCATCGCTTGCCGCGGTGGGGATTGGGCTGCTCTGTGGGATCAGGTGGCCAAAGGTGAGCTATCGGTACACCACGGCCACTCAAAGGACCCCCCAGAGCTAAACCCAAAAAAATAGAAGAACACCGCTTTGAGTGAGTGGGGACTTCCCAACCGGATGTCCCAGGAGCTAACGCTGGGTCCAAGACTGGTTGTACCATTCTGTTACGGTATGGCATGTTCGAACGAGCGGTGAACCGTGAAAATAAAATATATTTTAAATATTTTTATTTTATTATATTTTATTTAGGACCCAAATGCAGTTAGCTCCAGATGGAAATGGTGAACCAAAATAACAGAGGGTGGAATACCGAAGATTCACTGGAAAAAAAGGATTAAATAAATTAATAAATATAAGTCCTGTTGTACGCATACCATGTCACTTCGCCAGCGGCATACGGGACCGCGCATGCATGAGAGGCGCTGGGTCCCGCGAACGCGTACCATGTAAACTCCTGGCTTAAAGCTCACTGGAGTGTGGCACGCACGCGGTGACGAGTCTGCGCACGCGTGAAGGTGCGCAGGCAGACCGAGTGGAAAAGGGGATTAAAGGGAAAAGGAACGAGACTCATAATAGCTCAGCGTTCCTTTTCAGCACGCGATCACAGAGGGAAAGAGGATTCCCCGATTGTGAAGGAGAAGGAGGGGGGCGACGGAGTGAGTGAGGGAAAAGGGAGGCGTGTCTCGCCGTAGCAAGAGAGGCTCAGAGCAGCGGCAAGGAGCTCCGGCAAAAGAGATGTTAAAACAGGGGAGACACTGACCCTACGCTAGCATCTAAGCCCTATCTTACCGAGCAGTCTCCAAACTGCCCCCAACTACCGATCTACAAATCGGCAGTCGTACCTTTTTCCCTAACAAAAACACTGATAAAGCCAAAAGAATCTCCAAAAGGGCTGCCGCAGCTGCGTGTTGCATTAGTGCGTAGCGTCGTGCTACTAAAGCGAGCAATGCGGTTCAATAGATTAATGGTGCGACACTGGGGAAGCCCACAAGCATGCTTAAATAGGCTGGCCCCCAGGTGTCGCCACTTACATGAGGAAAGCCCGGGAAAGGCTGATGCACGATCGCGCTAAGCAGCCCTATGCTGCAAGTGTGAGTCAATGCAGGCCTCTAGCGGCCAAAGCATGACTCCTAATAAAGCAGACATATTACAATTGGTCATTAATTTATTAAAGATAATTATCCACCATTACATATCTGTGAGTGGAAAAAGTATGTGAAACTCTAGAACTCAATTAATTTGACAATGAAATTAGAGTTATATGTTCTCACTCGATGAAATGACAATCAGGTCGGAGTGGTCACCCTGTTGTATTTAAAGAACATGTGTCTATCAAAAGCTTGATCTTCACAACATGTTTGTGGAAGTGCATCATGCCACAAACAAAGGAGATTTCTGAGGACGTCAGAAAAAGAGTTGCTGATGCTCATGAGGATGAAAAATGTTACAAAACTAGCTCCACAGATCTCACCTTATTCCAACAGAAATGACATGGAAGCAGCATTAACCCACCCCAGCATTGGAAACCCACCAACATCCCAAAGTTGAAGCTGCACTATATGGAGCAATGGGCTAAAACTCCTGCCAAGCTGATGTGCAGGACTGCTATCAGAACAGTTACCAGAAGCATTTAGTTGCAGTTATTACCTCACGTGGGGGTCACACCAGACACTGATAGCAAAGGTTCACATAATTTTGTCACTCACAGATATGTAATATTGGATTATTTTCCTTAATTATTAAGTGGCCATGTGTATAACATCTGTCTCATGTATTTAATTTTGCTCTCTTTAGCTACTTTTAGGATGATGTTTTAGGTCATATTTATGCAGAAATATAGAAAATTCCGTAGGGTTCACAAACATTCAAGCACCACCGCAGAATGGTAGCACTCTGAACCATCTGCATCTTCTCAACCCCAATATTAAAGATTTTGGTGACATGTACCACAATAGTGCCTGTGTCAGGTTAAACCCATTCAAGCCCTTGTGCATTGATGAGCCTTGGACGTCCAATAACCTGTGGCTGGTTTGTGGTTTGCCTCTACTTGAAACACAGTTGCTAGGTTGTTGCTGTTTCAGTGATACTCTGGCCAAGTGGTCTGATAAGGCTTTGGCCACTGTTAAGATTATTTGGGTTTTGACCTTGGCATGTGCATGTGCTTTCTCTATAGGTATGGAGCTTCTGTATCGCACTCGTGAAGGTGATGTGGTGAAGTTCAATGTAGAAACAAATGAAAGCACAGTGCTGGTGCCCAACAGAAAATTTGTAAGTTACCCCCTCCCTAAATTATGGAGCTTTCAACAATGGAGTATCATTGTTGCACATATTCATTATATTCATTATGTTTTGCATATGAGCAGGCAATGGAAGGACAAACCGTTCATCAGGCTCACACAAACACAACCACTAACACAACACACAAAAGGGAAATTGTACACTTTTTGTACACTGTTTTACAAATCTGTGGACAGAATTTAATTGATGTGTAAGTTGTGGTTTAAATAAACAAACAGTCAGAGAGTATAGTTTACTATTAAAAATGGCAAGCAAAGACAAAAAAGGACACTGAAGCTGTTTGAAGATATCATATAATTTCTTCTTTTCCACATTACAGGAAATGTATAAGGCCAGCAAGTACAAGATTTCTCCTGACATGAAGCATGTGCTGCTGGCCTACAGCGTGCAGCTAGTAAGATATTTCAAGTCTTTGCCTACACCAAAATCCACCAAAATCACATTAATATTACTTACTGCTCTACTGACAACTCTATTAACTTGCTTGCATTTCCCTATAGATTTACCAGTACTCCTTCACTGCATACTATATCATCTGTAGCTTGGAAACGCCGTAAGTACCCTCCATACCCCCCCACAAAAAAACTGAGAAAAGAGTATGAACAGCTCTCACTGAAAAGAAATGACCAGTTGTTAGTTGGTTATGTTAACATACTGCTATTAAGGACAAATACACAGAGCTGCTTTACACACGATTCTTTAGTGTTTTGTGACCAAATTCTGAGCTTATATGTGGAAACAGTGCCTAAGTGTGTCTTTGTGTACATGTCAATTTTACATTGTGTGTTTCCTTTACAGGGAAACGTGGATTCTGAATCCTCCAGAAGTGCGTAATGCACATCTTCAGTATGCAGGGTGGGGACCACGAGGTCAGCAATTGGTGAGAACTACACTTTCCAGAATCCTCCACACTTACAGCCTGGGATCCATAGACAAATCATCTATCTCAAGATTGAACCTTACTAAATATTTATTTATCTCATCTAAACTGCAGTCCAGATTAAGCTGATGCATTCATAATCAGACACGAACATTCGCCATCAAACACCAGCATTCTAGATCAAACACCAACATCTCAATAAGACACCAGAATTCACCATCACATTCCAGCATTCTCTACATGTAGACATTCACCATCACACAATAGCTATTGTATTCCAAACAATCATCACACAACAGCATTTGTCATAACACTCCGACATTTGCCATCTCACACCAGTATTCTCCATCACATACTAGCAGTCACCTCATGCACCATCATCCGCAATTGTGCACCAGCATTCGGCATCACACACCAGCATTCACCATCATGCACCAGCATTCAACACCGTGTCCTGTCAGTACATCAAGCATTATAAAGTTCATCATCCTTTCAAGTTTTCTGTTTCTTTCCAATCTGGTTATTTCAGATTTTTATATTTGAGAATAACATCTACTACCGAGCCACCGTCGAGAGCCGCACCATCCGCCTGGTTTCCACTGGCAAGGAAGGCGTGATATTTAATGGCCTTAGTGATTGGCTGTATGAGGGTAAGCAAAAGCTAGAATAATTTCTGTTTGCTGTGTTTTCATTTGGTACAGTATCTGTCATTGCCTTGGCATTCATGTGGATATTATTTTCACAGATAACACCTACAGCTTTTAAAATTTCTGCATACATATGGCCTAAAACATCATCAGATTTTCGTTACTTTCTTTAAAAGAAACGACAGCCCAAAAAACTAGGTAGTTTAGACCTTACCAATCCACAGTTAGACAGATTTTGTATAAATTGAGTGAGTTCAATCACTCGGTCACTGTTACTCAGTCTACCAACAAAGATCACTTAGAGAGCAAGGCTTGTAATTGGCTGCAAGGTCACAACGGAACCCAGGATAGCTTTTGAGTAATGAAAGGCCTATCTCCCATTGGCTAATGCTATTGTTAAAGAGTCCACCATCAGGAGAGCACAACACTATGCATGGCAGTGTTGCAACGAGAAAGCCACTGCTCTCCAAATAGAGCATTGCCGCTCAACATGTGGCACATGGACACTCCACAAGTCTACTGGAAAAAACATTTTGTGGACAGATTATTATGAGTTGTGCTGTCCCTGTCCTTGCGTACGCCAGAGGGCTGCGTCGGCTCATGAATCGTCCTGACGTTCACACGGTGTTCTGTGGCTCACAGGTGCCGGTTGTTTGGCATTGACTGCCAAATTCACGAAACATCTGCCAGCTCAGGTATTTAAGAAGGTCCCTGAGCCTAGTCAGGCATCTCACCAATCCCCCATCTGGGCGTTCTTATTGCTCATTTTGGATGTTTCTCTTACAGCTTAGACACATTCAGTCAGCTTCCGCTTAGACGGAAGGAAAACTATCTGCTCTACCTGCCTCCTCACCATTTCCAGGCAGGGATAGAGATCAGGCTCGACCTTTGTAGTGGGTAAGCCAGTTAAAGTCGCAAGGCTCGAGGTATGATAGGGCCGTAGATTTGTAGGTCAGGGTCAGGCTCTCTCAGTCACCCGTTCTCAATCAGTTTCCTCGCTTCTCTCCCCTTGCATATTTGCAGGTTTTTCTAATAGCGTTCACGGCATTAGTCGCTATCTTGGCATCACTGCTGGAATATAGATTTCTGAACTAGACCAGCAAATACAAAAGGAAAATGTAAAGACATCTGTCAGTGAACTGAATATCAAGAGAAGATGGGTTATGCTATGACATGCTAAGTGGTTCCACAAGAAATGCTTACAGAAGACTAAGTTTTTGAAATTTTTGGAACAGCTAAGTCCAAGTTCTGAACTTAACCCAACAGAAATGTTGTGGAAGCAGTTCCTGGGAAGAGTCAAAACCAAAATCCCAGAAATGAAGCTGTTCTGTACAGAGGAATGAGCTAAAATTCCTACAAGTGTGCAGGACTGATGTGCGGAATATTTAACTGCAGTTATCACTGCACAAGCATGTCACACCTGATACTGAAAGCAAAGGTTCACATTTGCCACTCAAAGACATGTAATATTGAATAATTTTCCTCAATACATAAATGACCAAGTATTCATTTTTGTCTTTATCTACTTTTAGATCTTTTGTGAAAATTGATGATGTTTTAGATCATATTTATGTGGTAGCCTAGCGGTTAAGGTACTGGACTATGGACCATTAGGTCCAGGATTCAAATCCCGCATCTGCCAAGCTGCCACTGTTGGGTCCTTGAGCAAGGCCCTTAACCCACAATTACTTGGATTGTAAGACTGAATCAACTGTAAGTCGCTCTGGACAAGGGTGTCTGCTAAATGTTGTAAATGTAAATGTAAATTCCAAAGGGTTAAAAACTTTAAATCACTTTCAATCACCACTATAAATCCATTCGTTTGCACAGTTTGTCTGTTAGAGCTTTGAATCTGTTATTTAATTAGTTAGATCAAATGATTTATTTTCAGATGACCTACATACATTAAGATCCTTACACATCAAGTTGTGTTGTAGTCAGTTCTAAGACTGCTTGACAACAGATCAGTCTAGACACTGGATAACACATATCTAGCATAATAATCATATATAATATTATTTTATTCCCTATGAACTACTGTATAGGAGTGTAGTCACGGAAAGTTTCCACCAGTGTCCTGCACTGTTGTCGTTATCATTGTCATCCTTTATCGTGTATAGTAGCAGTTGCCTTTTTGTACAGTTTAAGGTATGACACTTACCTGAGAAGCAATGTGTTACTATATGAAGAGGAAAAAATGCAGAGAATATGAATTATTCACATTGTACAGTCAGCCAACACAAATGAGGCTTCAGAGAACTGCTTTGTGACTGATCACCTGGCCAATTAAATACCAAGACGTTAACAAACGCTAAATGGAGGAAAGGGTTGAATACACTGATGAAACAGTATCAGTCTTTTTTAACAAGCTCAGTGACGGTTCATATATTGGTACTTTGACTGTATTACAGTGTATTTGTTTAACCATTATCAGTGTCATGGAAGTAGCTGAAAGAATCTCTCCCCCTCAGAGGAGATCCTTCAGTCCCACATCGCCCACTGGTGGTCTCCTGATGGTGCTCGGCTGGCATATGCCACAATCAATGATACCCTGGTGCCCAAGATGGAGCTTCCCATGTTCATGGGGTCACCATATCCTAGAGGGAAAATGTACCACTACCCTAAAGTAAGCTCTGTTCATGGAGAAACACAGACCATACCTCTATTGTGAAATAAGCTTTCTGCATGAACAAACACAGACCAATGGGTGGCAGATCTATTAGTGCTGTATCCTCCAAACTTTGGAATTCCCTGCCCCCATCACTGTATTTCTGTTTTTCATTCAAGTCTCTTCTGAAAATGTTTCTCTTTAAACAGTACTTCTGTCCTTCTGCCTTATAGTGTTTTTATTGCTGTCTTGCCTTTGAAAAGTGCCCTTGAGATTATACTTCTACCTAAAGTAAACCATCTGCATGCATAAGTAGACACCATACTTCTACCCAAAGTAAACTCTCTGTATGTGCAAATACAGATCATAATACTACCCCACATTAAGCATGTATGCACAAATATACACCATACCTTTCCTCTAATATACACTCTGCATGGAGAAATACAGACCACTTGCAGAACATTATGGCTAGAAGAATCAAAATGTAAAACACAAACAAAAATACGTGCAGATATTTATGTAAGGAGAAATTATTTTTAAGACTTTGTTCTTCACTACAGGCAGGAGAGGAGAACCCAGTGATCTCTCTGTATGTGGTCAACCTGAATGGTCCTCAGAATACCATCCACATGAGGAGACCAGAGGACCAGAGGATCAGGTGGATTAGACATAAATGACACACACACACACACACACACACAATCATTGTACTTTTAGCTTAAGTGGTTGTTTGTATATGTGACTTATTTTTACTATATAATGTGTTAAAGAGTTTCTGCTCTTGGACTGAGCTTCCTCTGTGCAGTCATTTATTTTCAGGAACTGATTTGTGATTCGTAGTGATGGATTTAATATCTAAATCAGAGTTGGTTCAGTCCTGGAGAATCACTGCACAGTATAGTTCAATTTGCTGCTCCAATCCTTCAGTGCTTCTTTTTATCTCTGAAGTCACTGATTACACTCTTCTGTGAGTGATGAGAAAACAATTCAGTGCAGTTATTTAGTTCTGAACCTCCGAGTTAAGTAAACTCTTTGGCTTTTTGTCTAGAGATCACTACATTACAATGGTAAAATGGGTGACGACCACACAGCTTGCTGTGAACTGGTTAAACCGAGCTCAAAACATCTCCATTCTGACCCTGTGTGAGGCCACTACAGGACTTTGCACCAAGGTACTGCTAAACATATTGTTTTTTATTCTGTGAAAAAGTGTGAAATATTAGTAGGAGAGCATGAAAGGAAGAAATGCTTCACTGTTTCATTGGTTTCACTGGTCAGTCAAGTTTTTTTTTTTCCTCAGGAATACATATATACATATATATACATATATATACATACACATACACTTCACTACACATACCGTATTTTTCGGGCTATAAAACGCACCAGGTTATAAGGCACGATATCAATGATCGACTTCTAACGGGTCTATTTTCATAAATAAAGTGTCTTCTTTACCTGGCGCAGGGCGTCTTCTTGCTTCCTCCACTTCCGTACCATTGATTCGTTAATGCTGAATTCTCTCGCAGCTGCGCTCTTTCCATGTTGTACTGCGTGACTGATAGCGTTGAGTTTGAAATCCGCTTCGAAAATGAATGAATGCACATACCCTAATGCTGAAGCACATACCGTATTACTCCGCGATGCTGTGCACTACGGTGGCCGTAAGCTTCGTAACTTACCAAGGCTGTGCTAAAACATTTTGACCGATTTATGAGCGCCGTGTACCATCTACAATCGGTTCTAGGTCAGAAAGCACAACCAGAATTAATACGGTATATATATATATATATGTATGTATATATATATATATATATATATATATATATATATATATATATATATATATTGTGTGTGTTCTTATTTAAAAAAGATAAAACTACACGTTTGATTTTTAAAACCCAAAAGAGACAGAAGATTTGCTTTTGGTTAATGAGGTTAGAGTTAGGGTTAAGTGTAGGCATAGCATTAATCATCTACACGGATTATTATGACAATTTAAAGTAAAACAACGTGTGTGGGAGCTTGTGCTTATATTCTTGTTTGGAACAATATGTCCGCAATTTTCAATTTGATTACTGAGACAAAGGTTAAGGTTAATTTTAGGTGTACATTTAATAAGCTATATTACCAGTATGTCAGTGTAAAGTACAGATAAACATACAGACAATTTACAGACTGTCTGTGTTTGTTTCAGAAACATGACGATGAGAGTGACAGCTGGTTACACAGACAGGTGAGAGAACACCTACTCACTTTATAGCCCTGTGATTATGAATCATTTGAAAGTGCACTGGCTGTGATTCTGATTAATTTTGTTATGCAGTCACTGCGACTCGGAATGATTTAATTGTGCAGTAGCTTTGATTCTGAATCTTTTCATAAGACAGTTGCTGTAATTTGAATAATTGTATAATGCAGTTGCTGTGATTCTGAAACCTTCCATAATGTGGTTGCACTGTTGTTGAGTCTAAATCAGTTCATTGTTAAGTCTGTTGTAAATGATTTAGACTCAACCTTTAATCCTGTCAGACTTTTTGTGGGGTGAAAACATTATCCTGAATATTTATTATTACTATTTTTGTTTAATTCATGTTTGTTCTATAACTGTTTTTGTGGTGTTTGGTATGTGACAACAGGGGGAAACAATAGCACAATAATGAACAGTGCAATGCCATTATTTTGTGTAGAATGAAGCTCCATTATTTTCTAAAGATGGACTGAAGCTCTTCTTTACACGTGCTATCCCTCAGCGTAGCCAGGTGAAATTCTTCCACATCTCCATGGCCGTGTCTCAGGTACACACCTTGTACACAAACAGCAGTTTTGCATTTTCCTGATACCAGATTTGGGTAGTTCAAAACATGCAACACATGTGTTTCCTTTTCTGACATCCATCCTGTTGAAAGGAAATTTTAGGCCATTTCAGGCAGTCCAACCCCAGTTGAGAGTCTCTTAGGAGATGTCCAGACAATAGACATTTTATATAGACCGTTTATATGCGTGTGTTGGTGTGTCTTCAGCAAAACAGCAGTTCAAACACATTGCAGTCGATCACATCAGGAGACTGGGAAGTTACTCAGGTACTGTCCTACGATGAGGACAACCAGCTAATGTGAGTACACACACACACACACACATTGACATGTATTGTATTAAAGCTTAAACTAAAACCACGATGCAGTGAATATAATTATATTTACATTAGTTATATGTTTCATAAAAGTGCATTACATTCTCTTGTGTTATATGACAGATACTTTCTGAGCACAGAGGACAATCCTAAACGCCGACATCTTTACAGGTAGGCTGCTTTTACTCACATCGTTATTTATAGTTATTGGAAACTTTATAAGGATTTTTTTCCAACTATGCTTTTAATAACACTAAATTTTGATTAGTTTTCTGTAGGTAAAGATGCTGAACAGATTTACAACCAAACACAAATAGAGTATCCTTAGTCACGGCGCTATTGTAACCCTACAACTGTCCTTTAACTTCAACTGGACCAAAAAGAATGTAACTGAATAATTAAAGTTTATTAAATGGTAATAAAATTGTTGCATGCATATATTCATATGTCCACAATGATGTTTAGGTAGGTGGCACATATGACACTGACACCCAAACCCAGAGCATCGCTCTCTCCACCAGACGTTCTTTTTCTAATTGTGCATCTCAGTTCCATTACTTATCTTATTCCATTGCAGTTGACATTTGTACACCCATTGTAGGTAATGTGGGTATTCAGCAGTGTGCAGTGTACTGTGTTGT
Organism: Ancistrus triradiatus; assembly: GCA_025084515.1. Classification (NCBI taxonomy): domain Eukaryota; kingdom Metazoa; phylum Chordata; class Actinopteri; order Siluriformes; family Loricariidae; genus Ancistrus; species Ancistrus triradiatus. Next base: position 145,156 of record JAJAGP010001398.1, read on the forward strand.
GACTTGAGTGTTTGAGTTGAAGGCAACTGGATGACTTCTTGGTTCTTGAAGATGATTCACCTCACATCTGAAAGGCTTCTTCAGTTCTAGAAGCTGATAGGGAGTCTCTGGTGTTAAACCTTTAGCGCCCTTGACCAAACCTGTCAATACATTGGAGTTGTTAGGATCACAGGGGGCCAAGTTGTGACCCATTTGTGAGTTGTTGCAACACCCTGCCATTATGTGAGTCATTAGGGTCACATTGGTTGAGGTGCAAATGGGGGTTAAACCACCTACGAAGCGATCTCAAGACTGCTTTGTAGGTGGTTGATAATTGGTGCCGTAAACCACCTCTTCTCTTCAACTACAGTGGGGCAAAAAGGTATTTAGTCAGCCACTGATTGTGGAAGTTCTCCTACTTAGAAAGATGAGAGAGGTCTGTAATTTTCATCATAGGTACACTTCAACTATGAGAGAAAAAAATGAGAAAAAAAAATCACATTGTAGGATTTTTAAAAAATTTAATTGTAAATCTGGTGGAAAATAAGTATTTGGTCACCCACAAACAAGAAAGATTTCTGGCTCTCAACAGACCTGTAACTTCTTAACTCTTTACTTGTATTAATGGCACCTGTTTGACCTCGTTATCTGTATAAAAGACACCTATCCACAGCCTCAAACAGTCAGACTCCAAACTCAACCATGGCCAAGACCCAAAGAACTGTCGAAGGACACCAGGAAAGTAAATGTAGGACATTACAAAGACCATTGATAATCTCCCTCAATCTGGGACCCCATGCAAGATCTCATCCTGTGGGGTCAAAATCATCATGAGAACGGTGAGCAAAAATCCCAGAACTACACGGAGGGACCTGATGAATGAGCTGCAGAGAGCTGGGACCAAAGTAACAAAGGCTTCCATCAGTAACACACTACGCCGAGGGGGACTCAGATCCTGCAGTGCCAGGCGTGTCCCCCTGCTTAAGCCAGTACATGTCCAGGACCGTCTAAAGTTTGCCAGAGGGCATATGGTTGATCCAGAAGAGGATTGGGAGAATATCATGTGGTATAATATCAGAACATTTTGGTAAAAATTGAACTCGTCATGTTTGGAGGAAGAAGAATGCGGAGTTGCATCCCAAGAACACCATACCTACTGTGAAGCATGGGGGTGGAAACATCATGCTTTGGGGCTGTTTTTCTGCAAAGGGGACAGGACGACTGATCCGTATTAAAGGAAGAATGAATGGGGCCATATATCGTGAGATTTTAAGCCAAAACCTCCTTCCATCAGTGAGAGCATTGGGTCTTCCAGCATGACAATGATCCCAAACACACCGCTCGGGCAACGAAGGAGTGGCTCCGTAAAAAGCATTTCAAGGTCCTTGAGGTCTCCAGACCTCAACCCCATAGAAAATTTTGTGGAGGGAGTTGAAAGTCTGTGTTGCTCAGCGACAGCCCCAAAACATCACTTCTCTGGAGGAGATCTGCATTTAAGAATGGGCCAAAATACCAGCTACAGGGTGTGCAAACCTGCTGAAGACATTTGACCTCTGTCATTGAGTATTGAGTTGAACTTTTGTTATTGACCAAATACTTATTTTCCGCCATAATTTACAATTAAATTCAGAAAAAATCCTACAATGTGATTTCCTGGATTTTTTTTCTCATTTTGTCTCTCATAGTTGAAGTGTACCTATGATGAAGACCTCTCTCATCTTTCTAATTCGGAGAACCTGCACAATCAGTTTCCGACTAAATACTTTCCCCCCCCCCCACTGTATGGTTGTTCTAATTGCACATAGATAACCTCCTTAACTCATCTTTCAAACCTTCTGTCTGCTGTCTCTAAAATCTCAAGATCTGTCTCCTGAAAGGTGTGTCCATTCTTTAAATACAGATATACAGCTGAGTCCTGTCCAGATGTGCTGGCTCTTCTATGTTGTCCGATGCACCTGTGGAGTGGTTGTTTGGTCTCTTCTATTTATAGATCTGAGCCACCAGCACCAGATTGTGCTTGGGTGTTTTGTCCTAGGAATTAACCAGTTTTCTTCTGAGGGTGTTGTTGAGTTTGGAACACCCTCAGAAGAAAACTGGTTCATCCCAAGCACCACCACCAAGAAGACAACCTCATTAGAGCTGAAATACCTGGGACTCCCCACCAGCTTCTAGAACTGAAGAAGCCTGATGAGACGTGAAGTTGCTTTTAACTCAAACACTGATGACAGCTGTGTTGTGACTTCCTGTAACTAGTTTGTGCCACAATAGTCCTTCTGTCGGTTCAGACTACAATGACAAGGCATCGATGAGGGTTGGTTCCAAGTCACACCACTGCCGACACAAAGCTTGATATTTCAGAGATGAGCCGACTCGGTCATCTGACTATAACAGTTTAATGCTAGTCACAGTCAGTAAAGTCTTTATCCCTTCCCATTTCTCCGACATCCAACACGATGACTTTACTTACTGAATGTTTGCTTACCATGTAATATATGTCAGACCATAACATGAGCAGTAACAAACTTATCAACATTGTTCAGTTAGTAAGTATTCATAATATGGTGGCTCTTCGGTGTGTACATATATGTTTATACATACCATGAGTGTTTTTTTCTGGATGTGCGTTTCAGTGCTGACACGGTCAGTCCCTTCAACCGCCGCTGTCTGTCCTGTGATTTCACTGACAGTTGTGGATATGTAAGCGCCTCTTTCAGCCACAACACAGACTATTTCCTGCTCACCTGTAGAGGTAATGCATATGCTCCTCTTTCTTTTTGTATTCACTCTCAAAATCTCATTTTCTTTCTCCTCTCATATTGTCACTGTGATTCAAACTCCTCATGTACTGGCTGTATGGGGATTAGACAAGACTCTTATGTACAGCACTGTATCCTTGTATAATGGAGACAGTGCTTATAACACTCAGAAGTGTGAATATCTTTTAGAATGTGATAAGCACATGGGAACTATGAGGACAGTGATACGAGGATATGAACATTAATGATGCTGCTAGAAATATTAGTATTTTTAACATTAGAGAGAGGGAAAAAGAGAGCAAGAGAGTCTGCTTGGTCTTTCAGCCCTCATAAGGCAATCGGCATAGATATTTTCTTTATCTTGTCCTATTATTCTCAGGTAGCTTCCTCATCCTTTATATCACCCGCACATGCTGTGGCATTTTGTTCAGCTCCTTTGGAAAGCTGATCTCATTACTATTGCATGTTATGAATAAACCACAGTGTAATATGACAGACAGAACACTATCTGGAATTCATCCCAATACTGTGTAGATCTCTAACAATAAAAATCTGTAATCCTATAGCAGGCACGTCTAGACACTTATTGGGCGAATATCGTGATTTCTTTCTGTTATTCATAATACATTGTATTCTTTAAGGAACGTCTCACAACTGTGATAAATGAATTGTGTCAGGTTTTCAGTCCTGTAGTTTGGTTTGCTTTTATGGAAATAAATGTGACTGGCCTGTGCTGTTATCATGAAAACCTTTTAACCTCATCGGAGAAACACTGAGCTCTACTGAAGAATGAGAAATTCATTTGCATTGCTGTATGTGCTTCACATCACTGTTATGGTAATGGTATTGTGAATTGGAACTGCCCTCTCAGTTCAAATTACCTTCTTTACTCCTCTTGATATGAAGATGGCAATAATAATTATCTAGCAGTGTGAAGAAATATGATCATACTCTTTGTTTTTGCTGTTGTTTCAGGACCTCGAGTCCCATTTGTGTCTGTCTATCGCACCCAGGATAGACAGAGTGAGTACAGTCACTGTTCATTAATTTCTCAGCTACTCTTTTTGTCTATTACCTATTAAACCACTGGATAGACAACCCAGCACCTACTCAAAATGAATACAGTACACGTATCGTGTGCTTCCACAACTAACTGGATAAAACCCGAGCATGAATTTGTGTTGAGAGCTCTCAGAACTGAATCAATTACTGAAGTACTCTTAGCAGTGTGTTCTGATAAAGATGACCTCTCCAAATGAGAGTAGTGTAATTTATTTATTATTTGAAAAGAACCACATAAAATGCTAACAATATACTATGTGCTAAATGTAAGGCATCACAAAATAAGATTACATTCAAATCTTGTTTTTGAGTTGATTACCATGCAGCATGTTTCCTTAAGATAAGAAGTACACACAGCCTGTTTCAGTTCTGTTAATAAACAAGTAGCATTGATCAGCCTCTCAACACTTATCTGTCAGCAATGCATGTCTGCTAATAACCTAAAATTACCATTAATTCTTCATACAGATAACACTTTATGGTCTGCATGCCCCATATGTTTACAGATAACTGAGAATACAAAATGGTTTGTATTTGTGTCTTTACAGAGCTGTTGGACATTGAGCTGAACCTACACCTCAGAAGAACTATAGAATCAATGCAGATGCCCAGAGTAGAGTACAGAGAGATAGAAGTTGACAATTATAGTAAGCAGAAACACAGTACTTCATCCATAGCTTATATTCGTGGGTTTCCAAATGTTTTCTGCAGTGTAATTAAGAGTATTTTCAAGCCCCTCCACTCTGACACACATATACACCTCTTTTGCTTCAAAGTTCCACTGGAAATTATTTTAATCATTGTAATTCATACAAACTGCAACTTCTTATTGAACAAAGCAAAATAAAGTGACAAATCACCTTTACAGCGGAATTATTACGTGACATGCATTATGTCAATAGCCTCCAATAGCTCTGTGCCCCCCACTTTGGGAACCACTGGTTTATATAATTTACATCTAAAACAACATACACAGTGTTATTTAATGGATTTATTTGGTCTGTGTATTGTCTGTCTCTAGCTCTGACTATGCAGATCCTGAAACCTGCTGGATTCATGAAAAAAGTGCACTATCCTTTACTACTGCTTGTGTGAGTTTCAGTGTCTCAACCAGTACTGTTCACACACACTCACCTTAAACCACAGGAATTAATTTGACATTTCCATTGGAAAATATTATTATGGTTTCCAGTAGAAAATGGAATTAGAGAATGTAAATTGTTCAGTGATGGTTCAGTGACTCAATTTAGATGATTTAGTATATATTACATATTATTATGCATTGTAGAAATTGTGTTATGCACGATCTCTTTCCATCTTTCCTCCTCTCTCACTCAGTGACAGTACTCCAGGAGGTCAGGTAGTATCAGAGCTGTTCCAAGTGGACTGGGTTACAGTGTTGGTCAGCAGTTTCAGTGTAATTGTTGCGCGATGTGATGGCCATGGCAGTGGCTTTCAGGGCACCAACATTCTTCATGCTGTGCAAGGCAGACTAGGCGAGCTTGAGGTGAAGGGCTACCAAAAGATCCTGAGGTACAAGTATGCATTGAGCCATAAAATCTCTTCTTTCTTACTGTTTATAACTCCTAATACTGTTTTAGTTTGATTGTGTTCTTAGGCTGCAGCCAACTACTAACTGTACTAGCATGACATAATAAGGAATTGCTTAAACAAGAATGTCACGAGCAAAACCTATCTATTAACTTCCAGCTTCTCTTGCCTCTAATTCTAAGAGGGCAACAACATCAGTCTTATGTGAGCTATTCTTCTGGATTTATTGCATGCTGGACTATAATTACATTTGATAATGACACTATTCTAGTCCCTGTCAAAATAACTGCTTAAAGTCCATAATGTCTACTAAGAAGAAAGCACTTCAATACACATCATTGCAGGAAAATAAGCCACACGTCAGCATTACACACTTATTACTACATATCTAACAAGCTTAGAGGTTTTCTGACTAAACCAGACCTGCCTTTATAAACCCATCCATGCCTTTATTTCTAGGAGGATTGATTAATGTAATGGTCTTCTAACTGGACTCCCAAAAAGGCAATTAAACAGCTCCAATTGATTCAAAATGCAGCTGCAAGAGTTCTCACTAGGAGAAGAAGAAGAGAAGGTTCTTTCACTGGTCTGTACATCACTTAATAATGTAGGACTAGTATACTTATCTGATTTGCTATAGAGATATGAGCAGAGTAGAAATCTGAAGTCACTAGACACTCAGTTACTCCTGCCTATGCTAAAGACTGAACATGGACTAAACTAAGCATTTAGTTATTCTTCTGCTTTTAAATGGAAACAGTTGACAGAGAACATTAGAATAACCCTCACTGTAGACACTTTTAAATTCATGCTGAAAATACTTCTATTTGAGCAGACTTTCAGCTCTTTTTACAACACTTCTCTTTGCACTTTTATTCTGTAGTGGGACTATTATCTTAATTTCATTGTGAAATAATTTATTCTCTTTTAAATCTATTGCTTTTATTTTGTATTCTTTCATTCTTTTATTCTTTTTTAATAATGATTTCTTCTCTTATATTTTGCTTTTATTTTATATTGTTTTCTTCTTTTCTTATATTATTTAATGTTTTCTGATGTTCGAGTCCCTGTCATTTGCAAAGGAGGATTTGTTTTTGTAGGTTTTAGAAGATTGATGAACAACCGTCACAGATTACTTGATTGTGTGAGAATAACTGAACATTATTCAAGACCATCAAGAAGAAAATCATGTTTTGTCAGGGACAATAGATAATGTGGTGATCATTAGTGTGTAATGATTCTTGTCTGGGTACGGGGGTGTAACGCCGTGGTAGAACTAACACAGATAGTAGAGCTAGTGTGATACAAACTCTTAAATGTATTTTTAAATGTATTTGTTTTTTTTGCACTTGTATTCTGATTAATTTATTATGTTTTGTTATCTGTATTTTTAATCTGTAATGCACTTTTAATGACCCTGGTATATGAAAGGTGCTAGATAAATCAATTTTGCCTTGCCTTGCTTACAAACATCGTGTTTAAACCTCATAATAGAATTATTAATTAATAATTAACATTCATTTAGCCAGACTCACCAATAAATATTTGATTCTGATTTTGGTAATGGGAACTGGTGAGAAGGGAGAAATTCATGCTATTAAAATCTAATGAAAACAGTTTGCAAAGTAATTTTAATTGCCAGCTAAACACTAGTATTATACAAATCATGCACTGATCCAACATTTAAGAGAGCTAACACAATAGAAAGCTTCTAGGAATGTTCCTCGTACACTGATTCATTGAGGTCATTAGTTTCTTAAAAAATAAAATTCACAGCTAATAACATTGTGTCAGTAACTTTAGTGTATTTTGGGCTCAGTATACACAAATATCTAAAACAATTGACTTACTCTATTTTGTAGCTTCTTAAAGAAGGAGCCGTACATCGACAAAACCAGGATTGGAGCTTTTGGGCAGGTAAAACATCTCTCCGTCCTTTTCCAGTTTCAGTAAACTCTAAAGGTCATAGAACACCATGAATATGAAAAACAGAGGATGCATATACGCAGAGTTCTATACATCTTACCAAATTATAGATTATATCTCCTCAGGTCAGAATCACCCACCTGAATTGCACTGGCTATGATTACTTCTTCACAATGTGCCTTGTTGGCTGTCCCGTTTTATTTTATACATTTCTTTTTTACACTAACACTGTCACATCAGGTGTTGTTCTAAACATGGGAAGGGCCTCTGTGACTCTATTTCCTCAGTGTTAGATTGATTATGTTTTAGATGAAGACATAGTGGGAATTGTAGTTAATTCTATTTCTGTAAGTGAAAGGCCTGGTTCATTCATTCATTATTTTTACACTCTTATTCCACGCATGCACACACATGCACACACGCGCACACACACACACACACACACACACACACACACACACACACACACACACACACACACACTCGCTCAAACGGGGACACTTTAGAGATACCAATTGACCTAAAACGCTTCTAGACGTGTATGGGGAGAACGTGCAAACTCCACACAGGTGGGATCTGGGCCAGGAATCAAGCCAGAGACTTCAGGAGCTGGGAGGTGACAGCACTAACCACTGTGCCACTGTGCCCCCTGATATGGCTCAGCTTAAGCATTAATGAATCCTAATGTTGTAGCTCACTGTGTAGTGGAAACCTTCCTAGCTACTGCTGTTTCTGGTATAAACATAATTTAATGCTACAATCTAAAAATCATGCTGCTGGTAATCTTCCTTCCTGTCCTAACTCGCTTTTTACAAACTCTATTAGCCCCTCCAGTTAATTACTAAACCATTTAAGGCCTGAATCAGAGGTTTCCATCTGGAGGAACACTGAACTGCTCAGTGCTGAGGGTGGAGGAGCCAGGGTGTTGAAAAGCCGATGTGATGTTATTATGACATGCTTTGTGTTACAGGTGTATGGAGGATACATCACCAAGCTCCTGCTCAGCTCTGACTGCTCCATTCCTAAATGTGGAGCTGTTGTCTCTCCCATCACTGATTTCCAGCTCTATGGTAAGCTGAATGTGTGAGTGAAGGCAAAGAGAGTTGAGCTGTCAGAATCATTTAAAAACCATGTTTAAATTTAAATATGATATATATGATATGAGTGATATGTGGTAATAACTTCTAGATGGTTACATTTATTTTACTGAGATTGAGATAAAATGGTTATCTGTGCATGGATGCATTGTATCTGTATGTAGTTCACCCAAATGTTAAGTACATAAAATTATAATCTTAATTGTTTTGTAAACCCACATATGCAGTATATGCACAGTAGGCCATCATTTGGGATGCAGTCACAAAAAAAGAATAAATCCAGTACATGCTTATTTGAAATGGAAAAATGTCACTATTCTTGTTACAGTACATTTACTTGCAAAATTATTAAATGAACGTTCCCTACATTGAATAACAAGAGTTATTTGGCCAGTTATTTTAGGACATACACATATTTTGAAACTACAGTAGCAGTAGCATTTTTTTTGCTTTGAAATACACGTCGGTGACAAGAAGTGTAAGGGAAATTGACTGTTGTAGGGTTGTGTTGTAACTCAGTGTTACTGTGTCATATCTGATTGATCGAATCAGTCAAGTTACAGGAAAATGATTCTCTCTTGTTTTTAGCATCTGCATTTTCAGAACGATACCAGGGGTTCCCAAAACCAGACAGACAAGGATATAATGTAATAACCTCAAATTACCTAAAGTAATATTCATATTGATTGTACATTTTTGCTCCTATTATTTATGAAATGTTTGTTGTTTCTTAAATGTAGTCACTGAATCTTACACAGCGGATATCTCAGCTTGTTGATAAGAAGCTTTTGATCATTCATCCAACGGCAGATGGTAGGGTCAGCTCTGACTTCTATTTTTAACATTTAGGTAACATTAATTGATGTACTTAAGTGAAACCTTTAGTTATGTGTAATCATTCTCTTCTTGCTTTGTAGAAAAGGTCCATTTTCAGCACACAGCCAACTTAATCTCTGAGTTAATCAGAGAGAAAGCAAACTATACTCTACAGGTAACCAGCCCTGTGTGTGTGGGAGGTGTGGTTGTGTATACGCATGTACTCCAATCACCTAAAGCATATCCATGCTGTGCAGTAAGCACTATAGCAGGAGCCATGTGAATGTGTGTGTGAACTATTAATATGTTTCTAAATTTAAGATAAACAGCTAAAGAAACAGCAGCCACACACCTAACAAGAGCTTGCAGTGCATCACTATGTCCCCATTTGAATGCAGACCGACACACTTGTAAATACCGCAGATTATATGGACTAGCACATGAGCTAATCTCATTAAATAAGTCTGAGAGCAAAAGCATTGTTTTAACAGAATGCTACATGATGTATGACAAGAATTAATTAGGGTCAGATATTCTGCAGGATGTTTATGACTGTTCCTACTCCTGACAGCTGGTAATCTGATAATGAAATGGACACCTGAAAAACTAATAGCTGGTATCTTGCCATGGATACATGACCAATAATAATATTTGTGTCCTGTGGCAGATCTATCCCGATGAAGGCCACTTCCTCCACAGCGAGTTGACGAGGCGACACCTCAGTCAGTCACTGGTGAACTTTTTTGAAGAGTGCTTCAGGCTTCCTGATAACATATTTGAGGAAGATTTGGAGGAAAAGAGTGATGAAGATGATTAGCTACCTCTGGCTCACCATGTGCAAAGACAAAGCCAGCTCTGTCTACAAGACAATATGCAACCAGTCCCTTTAAACTGTTGTATTTTCTTTTTTTTTTCTTCAGTTTGCCTTCCAAGGTCATCATCCTCATTTAATCCACTGGACAGAGATGGTGCAGTAATTAAGATACTAAACTATTGACAAGAAGATCCAGAGTTGAAATCCAAGCACTGCATTGCTGCTACTGTTGGTCCCCTAATCAAGGTCCTAAAGCCTTGATTGCTTACATTTTATATTGTAAGGTAATGTGTTGTAAGTAGCTCTGGATAATGGGGGTCTGATAAATGCTGTATATGTAAATGTACAGATTTTTTTTTTTTCAGTGCACATTCAGTTTCCACCCTGAGCTTACTGCTGTTTCTCTTGTACACTCACTCAGACGGTATAATTGAACATGTCTGGGGTCAAGAGAAAAAGTCTCTGATATATCTATTACTTTGATTGACAGTTTACTATGGTTAACTGATGGCAGCACTGGCTGTTTTCAGACCTCTTGCTACAAACGTCAGTCTAAAAGGAGGATGGGTTTTATAGCACAATGTCTGTGGACTAAGAATGAAGACTGTCAAGCATTATAGATTATGTTTTTTGAAGATTAAAGAGGATTGAAGTGATAATGGCGACGCCTTTGTCTATCATTCAGATTCATATATATACTGCTCAAAAAAATAAAGGGAATACGGAGTTAGATTGTGTTGTTTAAGTGTTTCCTTTATTGTTTTTGAGCAGTATATATATATATATATATATATATATATATATATATATATATATATATATATATATATAATGTGTGTGTGTGTGTGTGTGTGTGTGTGTGTGTGTGTGTGTACACACACACACGCACGCGATGGGATTCATTGTCTGGAAAATGGGTCAGAAGGCAGATGTTAATGAATGGCACAGGGGAGTGATGGCATTTGGGTGTGTAAAAGGCCACAGTGTGAAGGAAGTAGCTGAATTTGCAAGCGTATCGCAGCTAACTATCATATGGTCTACCGGCACAGACAAAAGGGTGTCTGCTAAATGACTAAAGTATGGTTTAAATGCAACAACTTATCTGAGTATTGCTGCTGATCATGTCTGTCCCTTTGTGACCAAACTGTCAAACTCTTTTTTTAATATGATAATGAGTTCACTGTACTCAACCTTTTGAAGCCACCACATCCCAATCCAATAGAGCACCTTTGGGAAGTGATAGAAGAGGAAATACACATAGATGTGCAGCTAAAAACTTCCAACAACTGCGCGACGCTATCATGTTAATATCATGTAGAGGTACTTATTAAGCAATTATCTTATGATACTATCAGTGTTACAGCAGTGCAGTGTAAAATGTATGTAGGTTAGCAGATTCACTTAATGCTCAAATCAACCATCAGAAATGGATAAAAATCCCAATGATTTTGACTGTGGCATGATTGTTTGTGTCATGCACTCCAAGTGATCTTATAGGATTTTCATACACAGCAGTCTAGAGTTTACTTGCAATAACTTACTGAATGGTGCAATAAAGAAAAAACAATCCAGTGAGCAGCAGTTCTGAGGAGAGGTCAACAAAGAATGGCCAGGCTGCTTCAAGCTTACAGAAAGGCTACAGTAACTCAGATAACCACTCTACAATTGTGGTGAGGAGAAAAGCACCTCAGAATGCACCATGTGTTGAACCTTGAAGCACCTGGGCATCAGCAGCAGAATACAACATTTGGTTCCAGTCAAGAACAGAAAGCTAAGGCTGCAGTGGTTACAGGCTCATCAAAACTGCACAGAAGGCGGCTGGAAAAATGGTCTGATGAATCTTGATTTCTGGTGAGGCACACAGATGGTAGGGTCAGTTTAGTGGAGGTGGTATAATGGTGTGAGGAATGTTTTCTTGGCACACATTGGGCCCATGAATACCAAACAATCATCACTTCAATCAGTGTCCCATCCTATTTGTGTATTGTTGGTGACCATGTGCATCCCTTCAAGGCCATAATTTACCCATCTTCTACAGAGTCATCAAGATCTACAACATAACCAATACTGTATTCTTAACAAAGTGCTTGGTGAGTGACAGTGAAATTTTGCCCTAGTTCTTCAATTTTTTGTCTATTAATACTTAGCTCTGATTATAAATTTAATTGAGCACTGCACAGGCTTCTAAACTGGAATTCATCTATCCAGTATGAAAATTTGTATTTAGCATATAAATTAAAATGTAGCTTAATTCTGTTGTTTTAATGTTCATATGTCACAAAGGTCAGTTCTTACTAAATAACCTACGTTTCTCCCCTCAACTGCCTTTTTTACCACTGCATTAAAACAGGGACACATATCTACTGCACATAAGAAAAGACATTACATAAGACTTTATTATCCTGTACAAAACTTTTCACCTGGAATTGAAACAGTGAGAAAGCATTCTTCACAGCTTGCTGCCAAAAGATGTGATTGCTGGTAAGTGCTACAATATGCTATTTATCTGGTAATACCATTCACCTGTTTGGTTACCAGAAACTCCGATTATTTGGAAATGATTGATGTTATTATTTCAGTAGGTTGTGTGAAAGACCACCCTCAATTGTAATTTTTGTCATCTATGGCTCAAATGTTGTTGTTTTTTTGTTGCAGTAATGACAACTGTAGCTCACTTACATCTCTGCTCTGCAACTGTCTGTACATGACACAGCAGTGTTATACTTGGGACTGTGGTAGCCTAGCGGGTAAGGTACTGGACTATGAAGGTAGAAGGTCCAGGGTTCAAATTCCACCTCTGTCAAGCTGCCACTGTTCGGTCCTTGAGCAAGGCCCATAACCCACTATTGCTTGGATTGTAAGACTGTATCAATTTTAAGTCGCTCTGGGTAAGAGCGTCTGCTAAATGCTGTAAATGTAAATTGTACTTATGTTTACATCTAACACACAGTATGACCGCACAAGCACAATAGCACATAAGAGATTCATTAGTCAGAAACATGTGACTGAATGTGTTTCTAGGGAACAGAAACCAGGTATATTAGAAAAAGAATGTTGTATGGTGACTTTTCTTTCATTGCAGATGGTGTGAACCCAAGATGTATATATATATATATAAATAATTTTTTTTTTTTTCTAGTCAACATTTCATTTGTTAATAAACATCCATTCCTGCACTACAGGCATGCAACACAACAAAAGTTAGGATGATGGAAAGTTCGGTCTAGTAATGAAGTGAAAAAACTAAATAATGATGTGAATTCAAACAGGTGATGTCAACAGGTGATTATAATAATTATTTGGTACAAAAGCTGTTTCCACAAAAGATTGTCTTTCATGAGTATAGAGAGAAAATGGGCAGAACATTTCCAGTTTGTCAACAAATGCATGAGAAAATTAATGAAATCTTTAAAAACAATGTTCCTCAAAGAAAGATTGGAAGGGATTTACATATTTTATCATCTCCAGCACATATCGTTAAATGTTTAAAGGAATCTGGAGGAATTTCAGTACATAAAGGCCAAAGGCGCGAGCCTAAACTAAACAGGCATGATCTCCAATACGTCCGACGGCACTGCATCAACAACCATCATTTATCAGTAGTTGATTACTATGGGGATTATTTTGGCAAAACTTTGTCAAACACTACAATACAGAGTTACATTCACAAATTCCACTTAAAACATTATTGTACAAAAAACATGCAGCATGTTAACCATGTTCTAAAACTGCATCGACTTCTCTGGGATCGAAGGTAACTGGGATGGACCGTCACACAAACTGTGTATTGTGGTCAGATTAATGAGTATTCCAGATCTTTTTTTGGAAGAAATGGACCATCCAGACTATCTCTTTATTGGTATTTACTTCCTTGTGAAATTCCTTATGCGATCGATTTCTAGGAAACATGACAGTGTCATGACTCTACAGCTCTACATTCCTGAGCTTGCATGTCGGTATTTCTCAATCCTGGCCCTGATGCCTCACCGCTCTGCACAATTTAGTGCTTCTCCTGTTTAAACACACCCACTTTAACTCAATAACATGCTTGTTAATGAGCGGAGTAGTTGGATCAGTTGTGTTGGGAGCAGGAAAACACAAAAACATTCAAAGAAGTGGGGCGCCAGGACCAGAATTGAGAAACCCTGCTCTACATCATGCGTTCCGTCACTGTTTATTTAGTTCCTGATTATGCACACTGGAACCTCGTTTTCTTGTTATTATTTTAGTTATTTACACACCACACTTTGGTTTGTTATTTGCGAAGAGTCTTTGTACCTGTACTCTTTATTACTGCATTCACGTTTTCTGATCTCTGTTTGCTTCCTGATTCTTGTATTGTCTGCTTCTGCACCCCAGCACCAAACTTCCAGTAAGAACCCTGCTTTTGTTTGTGATTGTTGTTCTCAGTGTCTTCCTTCAGGCTACTATTTATTTTGCGGTCCCAGTCCCCTCCGACACCACCCAGGCAGTCCCAGTCCCATCTGACATGTTCCCAGCAATTCCAGTCCCATCTGACACCACACCTGCAGCCCCCAACTTCTTTGATGCTGCTCCATTGGCACCTGAATTCTCCAACACCCTGACTCCTGATCTCCATCATCGGTTTCTCCTGTCAGACTCTTGTTTCTTTTGCTGTTTATCTTGAGACTGATTTTTTGTTTGCCTTATCAGTTTATGATCTGTATATACTGTCATTTCCCCATGTTTACTTAATGCAGCCTCTGCATCAGTCTCCTGCCTAGACAGCTTTAGAGTGAGGAATGAAATTTATGAATTCATGAAATTTATGAATGTAATGTCATAATGTCATTCATTCATTCATTCATTCATTCATTCAATTTCTCATCTGCTTAATCATTTACAGAGTCGCAGGAAATGCAGCACAGGGCGCAAATCCATCATAGGATACATACATTCCAACTCATGCATACACTCAGACACTCATACACACACTAGCGGCACTTTTTGAGACATCAATTAACCTAACACTCATCTTTGGAAGGAAAGTGGGAGGAAACCGTAGTACCCAGAGTAAACCCATGAGGACATGCGAAGGGCATGCAAACTCCACACAGAAAGGACCCAAACCACTTCACCTGGGATTGAACCCTGGACCTTCTTGCTGTGAGGCGGCAGTGCTACCCACCAAGCCACTGTGCCACCCAAAATAATATGTAACATATTTAATAATAAAGTCGATTTCAAGACATAATTTCTGTACAATTTAAAAAATTTAAAAATATATATTTTAAGTGCATCACTAGAGCACTACAAAATGTGTAGGAGTCATCTACGTTGTACAGGGTTATTAGTGTGAAGAAGAATTTATTATTAATACAAATTTTTAAGGAAATTTCCTAAAACCTAATATGTCTGTCCTTTGTTTTACACTTAGTGAGATAATATCCTTAGAGCTGTAAACTTGACAGCTACAATAGTGCCTGCCTGGTGGGACTATTACTTATTGCCAGTTGTATGTGGCACATGCTCATCTGATCTTTCAAACTTATGGTTCTGAGTTATGAATTCTCTCTATACAGAAACCACTCCCAATTCCAAAACAATATCATTTAACCATAAATATCTTGCATCAGTTAGCATGGATGACCTGTACCTACTGTGCAGATACAGGTTTGAGAATCAAAACATAACCCGGATGATTAGACAACATTCAAAGACATGTAAAATTCAAAGAATGATAGCTAAATGTCTAACAGACATTTTGGTACCATTATGGCAGAATTTCCACAAATTTTTAGGCATTCTCTAGCTGTGAGTTGATTAGTAAGACAAATCAGCTTGGCTGTAAATGGCATCTATATCTAGTAACTTGCCAACAATAGTTCCCTACATATTTACAAATAACTGTGCCATTATATGCTAAACACTTTCAATATGCAATTATAAGCAATTAAATTTTTTATTTGTTAATCAAACACATTGTGAAAGTGAATGGCTCACTAAAATGCAGTTAGAATGCTTAAGTCACCAATTTTGTTTTTAATAATATCCTTACAGCTGTAAACTACAATACAAGCTACAATAGTGAGTAAAAACGAAGACCAAAAACAAACAAACATGCACTAGACTTGAACAGCCCCATTCTCTCTTCTTTTAAAATAATACCAGTGCCAACATTTCTGATGGTTCTTAAAGAATGTCATAACTCTCACAAGAATGCCTTTTAGGAAGGGACAGCATCCATCCCTTATTCTAAGAGTTTTGTGGTTATCTGGGATGTGGGGTTGCCGATGTCTCGTGTGATCCCTTGTGGCTGTGTTACTTTCTGCTTCTACTCTTTCTAGCTATGCTGCGATAACTAATGCTGCCGGGGTCTCATGCTACACGTGGCATCAGTGATTGTTAATAGACTCTGTGTTCAATAATTAGTTATAATCAATAACTAATTACATTTTCTGTTTTCTCTCTGAGCTGTGTTCCGGTACCAGTTCCTGCCCCACACACGATGTTCAACTCCACTAAAGTTGTTTCCATCATCCGCTCCAGTCCCACCATACCCGGGCCACACTAGAGGGCAGTAACTCTCTCCCTCCTCAGGTTGGCTGGGGATGAAGTGCTGCCAAGGACTTTCCTGCTTAGACTCAAGATCCTAGAGTGACTCTATATCGGACTATATAATGCCGATATACAGATTTTACATTATTTTATTTGAACTATCACTATAAAACGCCCTAGGCTTGCTCAATTTGGGATTGGCCATAGATATTAGAAGATAATCTAAAATTGTAAAGTTGCTGTGAGACAATGCTGCATTGTAAAAAGCACTATATAAATAAATTTGACTTAACCCAGGGTCACATCCCTTTTATAGCAACATGTTATTAGAAATTCATCAAACACAAGTACCTGATCTGTATGCCTCTTGTATCTGTAGATTACTGTGTGTTTATTCATGAGCTTGAGGGAAATATTTAGATCAAAAAGCATCATTCAAGCCGTTATGTATCCATGTACAGTTTGAACAGACCTTTTAAAGCACAGGATAGAGGAAATGAGAGAAGTAGAGCGAGGAAAGTATGTTAAAAGAGCTGAGGGTCCTTGATCTTCAACTGACACACACTGTAGCAGTACACATACTTCACTCAGTGGAACTATAAACATACAGATATAGAAGCCAGTAAGGCATATAACAAAGTTCTCATATCATCCTCTTCGGCCCAAAGAATGGCTACGGCTAATTTTATTACCCTTTGTTTTTCAACTGCAGTGACCCAATACTCCCTATCACTGATTTCAATGATTTGATTTTAATTCGATTCAGTGGTTTTATGTCTGTGTAACATGTCCAATTTTGTTCTTATGAATAAGATCATGTTTGGAAAAGTGCAATTTAAAAGCTCATTTCTGATCTCATAAAGTTTAATCATCCCATTGTTCCCTGCATGCTGTCTTCAAAACAATTATATATGAGCCAATTTGAAAGCAATTGCAAGCAGCATTTGAGGCAAATGTTAGTAACTAAGATAAAAAAAAAACTGCTGCTGTGTTTTGCTCAATATTAGCATTTACATTCTGCCATGTGCAATTTAAAAAGACTAATCCTACACTGGGGTCTCAGAATTTAATAATAGTTTCATATAATCAAGTATTCCAAATCTACACTACACCTAATGATCCTGTCTCCCTGATCAGGATAAAGTGCTTACTCAAGGTGACTCACTGGAAACGTTGTATTTTCATCAACACCATAGACATCAAGTTCCAAGGACTCGCTGATGAGTGTGTTACCATTATTAACATGTATGCAGCAAACTTCATTTTGATTACATGTCCCATTTGCACGGGCCGGCACAGTGGCACATGCGGTTAGCGCAGTCATTGAACGATCTGCCTATCCTATCCGTTTTTTTGCTAGCGAATGTCAAAAGGAGTGTCCATCGTAAGGTTTTTTTTTTTTTTAAAGACAAAACAGTTCAAGAAGAAATATTCAGAGCACTGTTGTGCACCCGGCATCTGTGAAGTTTAAGTTTCCATAGCTTCCCAGCCCAGAGTGACCTCAGGAGACGGCGGCTAATAAACATCCGTCGGATTTTTATTAGACATTTCTCTGTTTAAGGGCCTTCTGCATACAAAGGTCTGTAGCAAACATCTCATACCAGACCACTTGGTTGAACTGAAAACACGAGAAGGTCGGAGAAGACTGGCAAAATGTGCAGTGCCTACTACAGCACTCAGACACCGCGGCGCAGGGAAAGACCGACTGAACCAGCCTTCTTGGAAGATCCATCAACAGATCTTACAATGGACCAGGACTACTGTGCTGTTCCTGATCTGTCATCTCTGGACATGTCTTGTGCAGAAAGTGAAGACCTGTCCTGTGAAGTGGAAGAGCTGAGAAATTGGCTACAGGAATGTGCCCAGCTGAGTTTTGGACTAATAAATCGTTTTGGGGGCTCCGACAAAGACACTTGGTTTTACACCAGGTAACAGTAACACCCCGCAAATCCACGGTTCTGAATCTACTGCTTCACGAATTTGCATATTTTTTCCTTGGAACCTAACACTTAAAATTCGAGGGTCCAGCATATGTAATCTGTAGATTTTTTGTAGATAGAAAGTTTAGCGTTAATTTGTTAAGCATAATTATAAACAGAAATGATTTCATGAAAATAATCTTTTACTTACTGTATCCAATAATACTGCATGTATTATCATATTATATTACTATCATATTATGAAATAGTTCATGCGCCATTTGCTTTGTTTAGACTGTATATCATTTCTAATACTGTAACACTAATGTTGTACTTACTGTATCTAATTATACTGCATATATTATCATATTTCTAATGTTAATATAAAATACAAACATTACGACCATTTGCATTAGTAGGGTATTCACGTTTATCGAGACTACCGCTGACACTACTTTATCCAAATCAAATTTAAAATGAACTTGAAGTTTTTTGGGGACATATTTAGGGTTTATCATATGAAGATAGTACTTCATTGTGTTTTAATGTTAAACCATTTATATTTGTCAGGCAGAGTAGCAATTTGAATCTTTATTTAGTTGAATCTGGTATTTATAGGCCTTTGTTAGTTGTCCGTCCAAAATTCGCAGGGGGTCTAGGAATGTAACCCCCACGAATTTCAGGGTATTACTGTAGTAAACACCATGACAAATGCAATGCACCGACAACTCCAACCAATTTGCTGTTAATGTAATACATTTGCCAACAAATTCCCAAGCCATGACCACTTAATGGTATTTTGGTGGCTCATTGCAAGTGTCGTGGGAAACGCTAGAGCAGCACTAAGGAAAATGCAGAAGTAATTGTGCAAAGAGCCCATTACCCATTGCCAGGTGTATGTGGCACATGCTCATCTGATCTCTCACACTTATGTTTCTGACTTGTGAATTCTCTCAATACAGAAGCCACTCCCAATACCAGAACGATATCATTTAACCATAAGTATCATGCATCAGTTAGCTTGGGTGAAATGTACCTATTGTGCAGGTACAGGTTTAAGAATCTCAGCATAACCCAGATGATTAGAAAACATTCAAAGACAAGTAAAATTCAAAGAATGATAGCTAAATTGCTGGAACAGACATGACTATTATGGCAGAATTTCCTATATCTCTATCCACAAGATTTTAGGCATTCTGTAGCTGTATTCTGTATGGCATCTACATCTAGTAACTTGCCAACAATAGTTCTCTACATATTTACATAACAGTGCCATTATATGCTAAACATTTTCAATATGCAATTATAAGCTATTTTTTTTTTATTTGTTAATCAAATGCATTGTGAAACTGAATGGCTCACTAAACTGCAGTTAGAATGTTTAAGTTACCAATTTTGGGTTTAATAAGTCGAGCTTTAGTTTTAAATTAGACAGTATTCGATTTTATTTTAATTTAGACTACCAGAAAGAAATCTAGTAGTGGCTTTCATTAGAGCTCACTATCAAAGAGGTCCTGTTCAATGTTGAGTTGTTTATTGTGGAGTGCAGGTATGGCAGTGTACAGAATCTTATAAATCCTCTAAGCCTCCAAGGAACAGAACTGGTAATTGTGGTAAATGATTTTTGACACTTCCTTATAGTCTTTGCTCATTACTGTGCAACATTCAACTCCATCACATACCATACCATGAACATATTCCTGTTTTTTAATTTTGATTTGTTTGGGACTTAAAGCCACAAAATGTTTTTAATGGTGTTCTGTCTTGTCCACATGATTAGGGCAGAAAGCTGTGTCCCACAGAAAATTTTTAAGCAGCCAATGGAAGAGCAACCTCAGGTCACATGCTTGTCAAAAGTTTAAGGGCCTGCATAGACACTCATTTGGCTGGCAGCCTACTGAGACAAAGTATACACTACTCTAAATTTAGAGCTAGTAATCAGTAAAAAATAATAATAATAATAATGATGTGATTTCAAACAGGTGATGTCAACAGGTGATTGTAATCATGATTTGGTACAAAAGTAGCATCTAGGAATGGCTGAGTTTTTGATAAAGAGGATTTTCAGTTTGTCAACAAGTGCATGAGAAACTTACTGAAATGTTTAAAAACAATGTACCTCAAAGAAAGATTGCATATTTCCTCCCTCTAAAGTGCATGATATCACATATCCATTTTCCAAGGAATCTTTAGAAATTTTATTGCATAACAGGTCAAGGGTGCAAGCTTAAGTTTAAATGCCAGTGATCTTCAATACCTCAGGCGGCATTGCATCAAGGGACGGGACTGCACTGCCATTCGACAATAGCTGATATAACCACATGTGCAAGGGATTACTTTGGCAAACCTTTGTCAAGCACTACAATACAGATTGTAAAAAAATGTCACTTAAAACTTTACAGTGCAAAAAGAAGCCTTGTGTTAACCATGTCCAGAAGCAGCGTCGAGGTATGTAGGATGGACCATCACACAGTGGAAATGTGTATTGCGGTCAGATGAATCAGTATCAGGTCTACTTGGGAAAAAAATGGATGCTTTGTGCTCTGGACCAAAGATAAAAAGGACCATCCAGACTTATCAGCTACATGTAGAAAAGTACATTGAGATCTGAAATACAGGAATGGATGTTTAACAACGAATGAAATGAAGTTCACCATACAAAACAATAAATATCCGTATGCAATGAAATAAAAGTAAATCACAGAGTAAATGTAAGAAACACTGTGCATTTTAATATGCATTTTCCATACTGTCCCAACTTTTTCTGATTTAGAGCTGTATATTATTTAACACATTACACAGAGCAGATGCCACTGCATCCCATTGATTTGAAGAAAACATTTGAGTCTAATGTGGAGGTTCAACATAATTTTGCCACTCAAAGATATGTAATTTTGGATCATTTTTCACAATAAATAAATGACCAAGTATAAATTATAAGTATACATTTTTGTCTCATTTGTTTAGTTCTTGACATCTATTGTGTGAAAATCAATTAAGTTTTAGATCATATTCATGCAGAAATATATACATTTATAAAAGGTTCTCAAAATATAAAGCCACATTTACAATCACAAGTGTGACTTTGAACTTTCTTTAGCAATGGGTGCATCTAGAGAATGCATGGATAATATGTGAGAAATTAACACAAATCACAAAATTGAAGAGGAGAGATTTGCAGTGGACATGATGAAACAAAATAATGGCGATACGCCCAAGACCTTAACTGCATTTGGCTTAAAATAAAATTAATTACTCCTTCAACTATATCAGACAAATGGTACACAATTCAGGAAATTCTTGTGAATCTATCTATATTTCAATAAGCAGTTTAAAGAAAAGGTCATGTGTAGCAATTCAGTGGTGCAAAAACTCACTTTAAATAACAGAGGAATGACAGGTATGTGCTGTATCTCACTATTGAACTTGAAAGTTTCATTACTGTGTATGAAATGTATGGCAGGTTAGGGTGCTCTCAGGCATAGATGTGCCATGGTTCTGCTACAAATAAAGATAATCATCAGAAAAGGGCCAGCAACTAAATATGACAGACCTTTCCTTAGAGGATGGTGATGGGGTACTCTCTGTGGAAAACTGATTCAATGGCTCTTTCATTAACGCTAATACTGAGTCTGGCTTTGGCATTAATATTTACTGATACTCAGGGCTTATATACCCCGTGGCATGCTCTTTGGAACAAAAGTTCTCGCACAGAGATCCTTCAGTAAACTGTCTGTAGGTATAAATACAACACAGAGAGCTGGAGAAGGCAGGAGAATAAAAAAAGCAAAAAGAAAGATGAGTTCTCTGAGTAAAGCCAGTATCTTGAGGTAATAACACAAATAATTTGTTTTCCCCCAGAAACTAATATATGTGGACCTTACGGTACTTACTTTATGGTAGAATATTCGTATCAGGCATGACATGTATACTACTGTACTTACTCATAAATAGGCTGTTTTTGCAAACAGCAAATAATTTGCAAACTTACTTCTAAAATGTGCAAGCCTATTGATGTTGTCTTTTTCTACACAACTGCATCCACATCTAGGCATTTAGCAGACACCCTTATCCAAAGTGACTTGCATCCAATTCCATCTTAGCAATTACAACTGTTACAGTCTAGGCAATTGTGGGTTAAGGGTCTTGCTCAAGGGCCCAAGTGTGGCAGCTTGGCAGAGGTGGGATTTGAACCCTGGCCCTTCTGGTCCATAGTCCAGTACCTTAACCTCTAGGCTATCACAGCAATAAATTAGGGTATTAATTTAAAAAGTTTTAATGTTAAACCATTTATATTTGTCACACAACTCACACAACTTTTATACCTCTCACACACTTCACAAGTAATTCTCATAGTATTTTAATGAAAGCCGGGAAAGGGAATTTTAGGAATTTGAATGTCACCTCACCCCAAGTGTAACAGAAATATTTTTAACAAATGTTTCTTGCCATTACAATGGTCCTGGGGTATAGGCAAAACACTTAAAAACACAACGTTTCAAGAAAATGGAAAAGACACTGTACCAGAGATGTTTACACTGGTTTTACTTTCAAAAAGAAGCTATTCTTATGGATTTTCAGTGTACAAATCCATATGAAACATGTAGTTTTGCTTGGTACAAAATCATGGAAACCACTAATTTGGGGAGAAGAGAAAGTGCTGTTTCGGTAGGTAGCTTCAATCTGATACAGACTAAGTTTGGCAATGATACTTTAAGGACTATACTATTTCATTGGCCGTGAGAAACAATACGTGATTTGCATAAAGATTTATTAACTACTACGCGCTAGCTCTATGCCAACAAATTTCGAATTGGAAGGCGTGTCAGAGGTATCACTTTCATGTATCCAGAAATATAACCACTTACACTTTGGTAGCTGTTAGTGGAACTTTCAAAATGCTTTGCTTGATAAATATAATCCTTGGTCCAGATTAATGTGTAATCTCTTATTCATTAAATATATTGCATAGTTGGACCTTAATCATTTACACTACGTAACATAACCCTTCATGGTAAGTGAGTTGGTGTATGTATGCCTCAATTATTTTACAAAGGCAGGAACAACCCGTTACTGAGTGCCAATCCACCACAGGGCACATGCAGTCACACACTTGGGAAACTTTAGAAACACTAATTAACACGTGTTTGGAATATGGGAGGAAAGCAGAGTACCCAGAGTAAACCCATGCGAACACAGTGAGTATATGCAAATGCCACACAGGCAAATGCCAGATCAGAATCGAAACAGGGATGCTGGAGCTGTGAGGCGGCCACACCAACCACTGCACTACCCTCCAATCCATGACATTTCACATATATTTATTTCTTTATCTCTCTTTAAATGTTTTTTCTACGTGTAACCACAGCATGTGCATTTGATTTTTAAGAAATCACAAGCTGAACTTAGCAGATGACTACATTTTACAACTTGCTTGCTGGTGAGGGTAGATATGCTCCAGCAAGGTTGTGGGTTATGATAAAAATTATGACACCACAGTAAATTCAGTACAATGTTTAGCAAAATTATTTAGTTAAAGTGTTCGGAAAAATCTTGAAAGAAAAAAAATGACAAAACACCTATATCAGGTGAGAAAGCAACATCTCCAATCAAATACATAAATCTGGTGGCACCACTAGCAACCAACCTTACATTTTTTCTAACAGACATGAAAATGATCCCTTTAAAAGGGTTTACTGGTCTACCCAAACCAACAGCATTTCCTTCTCCTCTGCAGGGGGAGACAATTATAACCACAAACAATACTTGAGAACATGAATACAAAAATAAACACAGAATCCAAAAGACTTGTTCAAAATGGGTATTTGAATCATAACAAGCTAAAACGTATGACGAGCAAGATCATTTCTGAACCCCTCTTCAAATGGACCATTCCAACATGGTCCACTGAGC
Organism: Ancistrus triradiatus; assembly: GCA_025084515.1. Lineage (NCBI taxonomy): Eukaryota > Metazoa > Chordata > Actinopteri > Siluriformes > Loricariidae > Ancistrus > Ancistrus triradiatus. The sequence goes on from JAJAGP010001398.1 coordinate 169,508, forward strand.
ATATCTAAATTTGCCCAGGCATTAGGACAGCTAAAACTCACTTTGGGTCATTTCCCAGACCAGGAAGGTGATATGAAGCCTATGTAAGTTCTTTACATAAAGGCTGAGACTCATGAAATGTAAATGATATGAAACCCAGTACCATACTTTTCTGCAAAATGTGGCATTCTTTTCCAATCTAGCAAAATGCATTAAATTTCAATAAGATAACTAAATAGTAGCATTAGCTACTATAATGAAATCATTAAAGAAAGTGTATGAACTCCGTAAAACCGAATCAGACAGAACATGGACAGAACATCGCTGAAATAAGGGGTTACAAAACGAAATGATCTATCTTATTGGTTCTGTCACAGTTAGCTAACTGCTAACATTACCATCAGTCCAACAAGAGAACATATTCAGACCTGCAGGCTCACTGGAGAGGTGCAAGTGAAATGCCTTGGTTTTCCAGTCAAAGTGGAATGGCTGATATAAATAAGTTTTAACAATGAAAATTGTGGCATTTCTAAAAGCTCTAGAGGTTATGAAAGTGTACAGATCAAGAAGATTAGTGAAATAGTCGATTTTCTTTATGTATATTCAATTATTTTCTTTTGTTTTAAATGTGACTATGAAACAATCCTATGTAAAATACAGCAAAAGCAAATTCAATTTATTTATTCATTGTTTGTAAGGATGAGTAAATAGCTCACAGAAAATTATGATTACAGTGGTGCTTGAAAGTTTGTGAACTCTTTAGAATTTTAGAACATTTACATTTTTTTCATTTTACAGCATTTAGCAGAAGCCCTTATCCAGAGCGACTTACAATTAATACAGTTTTACAATCTAAGCAATTGTGGGTTAAGGGCCTTACTCAAGGATAAAGCGGTGGCACCTTGGCAGAGGTGGGATTTGATCCCTGGACCTTTTGGTCCATAGTCCAGTACCTTAACTGCTAGGCTACCACAGAACATGCATTCCAACTCCTCCTCTACAGTGGTGCTTGAAAGTTTGTGAACCCTTTAGAATTTTCTATATTTCTGCATAAATATGACCTAAAACATCATCCGATTTTCACACAAGTCCTAAAAGTAGATAAAGAGAACCCAGTTAAACAAATGAGACAAGCATATTATACTTGGTCATTTAGTTATTGAGGAAAATTATCCAATATTACATATTAGTGAGTGGCAAAAGTATGTGAACCTCTAGGATTAGCAGTTCATTTGAAGGTGAAATTAGAGTCAGGTTTTTTCAATCAATGGGACGACAATCAGGTGCGAGTTGGCACCCTGTTTTATTTAAAGAACAGGAATCTATCAAAGTCTGCTCTTCAAATGTTTGTGGAACTGTATAATGAATAAAGGTGATTTCTGAGGACCTCAGAAAGTGACATGTTGATGCTCATCAGGATGGAAAAGGTTACAAACCCATCTCTAAAGAGTTTGGACTCCACAAATCCACACTCAGACAGATTGTGTACAAATGGAGGAAATTCAAGACCATTGTCGATCAACAAAGATCACTTCAAGAGCAAGGCGTGTAATACTTGCTAAGGTGACAAAGAACCCCAAGGTAACTTTTAGGCAACAGAAAGCCTCTCTTGCATTGGCTAATGCTAATGTTCATGAGTCCACCATAATAAGAACACTGAACAACAATGGTGTGAATGACAGGGTTGCAAGGAGAACGCCACTGCTCTCCAAAAAGAACATTAGCAAACTGCAGATGAGCAGCAAAGATCACATGGAAAAGCCAGAAGAATATTGGAAGAATGTTTTGTGGATGGATGAGACCAAAATAGAACTGTTTGGTTTTAAATAAAAGCATCATGTTTGTACAAAGGAAAACACTGCATTCCAGCATAAGGTCACAGCAGATACTGAAAGCAAATGTTCACATACTTTTGCCACTCAATAATATGTAATCTTCGATCACTTTCCTCAATAAATAAATTGCCAAATATAATATAATATAATTTGACCCATTTGTTTAACTGGGTTCTCTTTATCTACTTTTAAAACTTGTGTTAAATGTTAATGTTTTAGGTCATATTTATTCAGAATTATAAAAAAAAAAAAAGGTTCACAAACTTTCAAGCACCACTGTATCTGGTGATATGTATGTGATTAAAAAATATATGTAATAATAATAATAATAACAATAATAATAATAAATAACATCTGTTGTTAGTTTTGTTATATTTTGGTCAAATTAGGCATGTTCATCCACCACAGCCATAGTTACTGTTATCTAACTGACATATGGAATGCATATAAATACACACAATAATAATTGATATAATTGACTTTTGTAACAGCTGTGTTGAGATCTGAGTAGCCACAAAAAATAAAAATAAAAAATGAAGGCTCTTGCTCATCTTGATGTCCGTCCGAACGCAAGGACGTGAACACAATGTTTTTCAACGTCAGTTATCTGTAAACATTTCAGCTACAGCATTTGGACTATAAGGTGTTCTGTGTGTGAAAAAATGCAATGCAATTTCAGGCTATGAATAGAACTTTGCTGCAGAGTGAGATACGTATGAGTGGAAAGGCCAGAAGAGAGGCATTATGAGAATAAAGAGGGAATTGATTTGGTGATAGTGATGGATAAGGCTAGCATGCTAATAACAGAGGCATTTTATTCTGAAGAGCCTCAAAACAACAAATTACAATGAAACCTGCAGAGTGTGGAAGAGTCTGGATTATAAATGGGTTTATCAGAGTGTGAGCAGATATGAACAAAAAAAAAAATGAGTTTGTGTGTTATTGTTGAAATACTATTAAATCTAGGTCCATACAGTTAAAATTCATCAGGCGTCTGTGTTGTATAGGAGCCATAAATGATTACTGATTGACAAAATCCTTATGTCCATTTCCCTGCGCTAATAAATTTTATTTCTTCTGGGCTGGGGTTAATTATTTCATTAGCATGACAGAAAATGTTGTTTCTTTGAGGTTATGGGATCTTTATTATAACATTTTGAGACAACAAAACTTTGCTTTCCAAATACAACAACTATTATTTTCTCAAGATCTCAAATTACTTGCCATTTACACAAAACTGTGAGAATACATGTGAATATATATATATATATATATATATATATATATATATATATATATATATCTCACAGTTTTGTGTAAATGGCAAGTAATTTGAGATCTTGAGAAAATAATAGTAGAGTTTTGTGTTGATGTTCAACTCAATACTTTGTAACAACTTTGTTGGCAATGACAGAGGTGAAATGTTTCCTGCACCAGGTTTGCACACACTGTAGCTGCTATTTTGGCCCATTCCTCCATGCAGATCTCCCCTAGAGCAGTGATGTTTTGGGGCAACACGGACTTCTAACTACCTCTACAAATGTTCTATGGGGCTGAGGTCTGGAGACTGGCTAGGCCACTCCAGGACCTTGCAATGCTTTTTACGGAGCCACTCCTTCATTACCCGAGCAGTGTGTTTGGGATCATTGTCATGCTGGAAGATCCAGCCACGTTCCATCTTCAATGCTCTCACTGATGAAAGGAGGTTTTGGCTTACAATGTCACGAGACATGGCCTCGTTCAATCTTCCCTTAACACGGATCAATCGTTCTGTCCCCTTTGCAGAAAAACAGACCCAAAGAATGATGTTTCCACCCCCATGCTTCACAGTAAGTATGATGTTCTTGGGATGCAACTCAGAATTATTGTTCCTCCAATTGAGTTTTTACCAAGAAGTTCTATTTTGGTTTCATCTGACCACATGATATTCTCCCAGTCCTCTTCTGGATCATCCATATGCTCTCTAGCAAACTTCAGATGGGCCTGGACATGTACTGGCTTAAGCAGGGGGACACGCCTGGCACTGCAGGATCCGAGTCCCTCTCGGCGTAGTGTGTTACTGATGGTAGCCTTTGTTACTTTGGTCCCAGCTCACCGTTCTCATGATCATTTTGACCCCATGGGATGAGATCTTGCGTGCAGCTCCAGACAGAGAGATTATCAGTGGTCTTGTGTTGTCTTCCATTGTCTTACAATTGCTCCCACAATTGATTTATTCACACAAACATGCTTGCCTATCATAAATTCACGCTTCCCAGCCTGGTGCAGGTTTACAATTTTCTTCCTGGTGTCCTTCGACAGCTCTTTGGTCTTGGCCATGGTTGAGTTTGGAGTCTGACTGTTTGAAGCTGTGGACAGGTGTCTTTTATACAGATAACGAGGTCAAACAGGAGCCATTAATACATCTAACGAATGGAGGACAGAAGAGTTCCTTAAAGGAGAGGTTACAGGTCTGTGAGAGCCAGAAATCTTGCTTGTTTGTAGGTGACCAAATACTTATTTTCCCCATGATTCACAATTAAATTCTTAAAAAAAATCCTACAATGTGATTTCCTCGATTTTTTTTCTCATTTTGTCTCTCATAGTTGAAGTGTACCTATGATGAAAATTACTGACCTCTCTCATCTTTCTAATTAAGAAAACTTGCACAATCATTGGCCGACTAAATACTTTTTTGCCCCACTTGAACAGATGTGTTCTGTTAAAAGACAGTGTGTATTCTTAACATCACTAACTACACAATCTGCTTTCTCTCCAGTGCCTTATCCACAACAACATGTCGGAGTCAGATCAAGAGGATGTGAAAACATTTGGACCTTTGAGCAAAGCAGGTTATGATGATATGAATGCGAGTTTAGATTAACTGCAAAAACTAGGGTTTAAACCAATGTACAGTTTGGTGTTTTCCTTCCTCAAACAACTGACTGAATTTATAGTTAAATAATAATCAGTCACAGCCTACTTGTCATAGTGGGGGGCGCACAGAATATAGAGAGGCACAGCTGTACCCCTTGTGATTGCTTGGCAGTCAGTTATAGGGGCATGACTGTGCATTAAAAAAGGCCCATTAGACACTATATAATTAAGTGATTTGACACTAAAAGTGTGGATTAGTCTGTCATGTATGAGAACTCAAGAACAAATTAACACTAAAGATGTTATATTAATTGCATCAATTTTGTTCATACTCACGTAACTGATGCCTTTGCTAGTTTAATGAATATCTTTGCTTTAGTCATCTAATATGTACTTTTGGTAGGTTATACAGTTATAAGTAGCTAGACTGTAGCTATGAGCCATCATTATGTTGCCTGCAGCATCGCTGACTTTTACATATTTGACAATGTCCATTACTCCTTAAATGTAGTGTCTGTGGTGAAGTGTCACATGTCCTGTAGTTCTGCTCAGCAATCCACTGCAACACAGAACATGCACTAGTAAAGTGAGTTTGAGACACCCCTGATCAGTCAGTGGATTTGGTAAGATAAATGAGGCACTTATGGCACATGATGTTAGAACAGAATATTATTCAAATAGATCTACCAAATCCATCATCATCAACTAAATAATGGCTTCTGTGTTTGTAGTGGTAGAAGAACATTTCACATTATTACAAACAGAAATGGCCAAATATATTATGTTTAAATGCCTCAACCTAGCATTAAATCACATGAGTTAACTGTTTTTACAGTTAACTCTAACAGAATTTACAGTAACACTTAAGTTCGGGAACATTTTAGAATTTTCTGTTTCTGCATGGATATAGCCTAAATCATCATCAGATTCCATACAAGTCACACAAAAGTAGATTAACCCCAATTAAACAAAAATATTATATTTCGTAATTTATTGGCAAAATCCAATATTACACATGCGAGTCGTAAAAGTATACGAACCTCTATGGTGTAGCGTAATAGCTGTATCAATAGCTTCATCCCCCTCTCTTTCCACCCTCTTCCACAAGTCATAAATTTTACGATACCTCGGAATGCCAATGCCATCCCGATCTTTTCCCCACTAAACAATGGCCTCATCAACGCCAGACTCTTGCTCAAACCAACAGAATTGTAGGTCTGTTTAAACAGACCTACAACCTTCAACATCTCCAATCATAAACTAAGTCCATGTGTTAACCTTAAAAGGGGGTTTCAACATTCAGACCACCAGTTTCCTCAATTTCTCTCTGACTGTTGCAAAAGTAATGACCTTTATTCTCAGTCGGCCTGTCACCAGAAAGACAGCCCTGGATTTACGACCCAAGGAACTATTGCCTTCCTTTTTAAGAGACAAACCTTTTAATAATAGTATTAACTTTCGTTGGGAACAGATTATCTTTGCCGAAACCCCTCAATTAGAAAACACATGAGATTTGCTTCATTATAAGTCTAAACACACCCATATCAAGTCAAGTCAAGTCAAGTCAGATTTATTTATATAGCGCTTTTTACAATGGAGCATTGTCTCAAAGCAACTTTACAAGTTTAGATTATCTCCTAATAACTACGTCCAATCTCAAATTGAGCAAGCCTCAATTTCAAGTTCCTGCGTTCCATATGTAGTTAGCTAGTTCATACAAAGAGTTGGATCGGGGATATTCATCGTACCCACATATATAATCGTATGGATATGCATGTTACTGATTTGTCATGTATTTTCATCTCTATTTGGTCAATGTTTTAGTATAGTGACCGTTCTCTACATAATATGGTCCAGTTGTGCTATACTAATGGTTATGATTAGAAATAACAGCTTTTTTTTTTTATCTATACGTATCGATCACTCGGGTTTAGTACTTGTTCATACTTATAAAAGAACAGAAATGAAGTTGTTATTAGAATGTACTGTTTCCTACATCTTGTATCGATCGTATTATTATTTGTTTAAGGAATAGCAAATGTATAAGCTATTATTTAAAGTTAGAACGATTTAACGATGTTCTAGGTCATCAATTCAACGTGCCTTTGATCATCTGAACCTTACAACAAAGTTCTGCAACTAAACTTGTAACTTTGAGGATTTTTGGTTATTATGTGATAAATTTAGTCACCCTAGATATGTAGGAATATATTACTCCAAGTTGTAGCTTCTGTAAAGCGGCCCATATCAACCTATGGTGAAATTATAAGACACAACCACGATAGGAGGGAATTACTGATGAGTCAGCTTCTCATTGGCTAAGTCAGGGCAACTCCTTGTGCCCCCTCCTCCGGCCGCCTATGATCCGAAACATACAAAAGCGACGCGGGCCAACCGCGTGGCAAGTTAGCTTCGAGTCTTGTGTGTTTTTGTTCTCTTTTTTCTTCTAAGTCTTTTCTCTTCGTTGTCTTTTAAAGTTGCAGCTTTGTCAGTATTTTGTTATTCGTTTGTTCAAGTTTTCGCGTTTTATTGTTAAGTTTTTCCGTGTCCAGCAGTCTTAGTAGTTCGGTACTGCCGAATTAGAAATTAAGCCAACGAAAGTAGACCAACCAGCCAACATCTCCTTCACGCTCTACCATTCTCGTACATCCAAGTTTTCTTTTTCAAGTCTTTTTGAAGCTCGTGGTACTAGAACGCGTTTGACTCCACCTTTATCTGTGGCCAAGATAAAATCTGAGTTGTACGCCCGCAAAGCGAAATCAGAGGCCCCGACCACCAATGCCGGGAAGAAAGCCAAACCGAAGCGAAGCCCGCAACACATCTGTGGCTCCAAGGGACGCATGCTGACATGAACCGAAGGATGGTAACCGATATCATCCAGAGTCCGCCAAACAGTGGCAGCTGATCTGAAGATTGGACTGCTACCGTTCCCCCGTGTGACTTCTGATGACAGGCAGAGGCCCGGTTCCGTTCCATCTCCTTTGCGTGAGCCCCGCAAAGAAACAGGCAAGTACCACTTGGTGTGGCTTATCTGAGTCCCCGATTCTCGAACCTTGCGTTTGGTCTTAAACCACGCTTCAACCTAAACTCATCCACGTCTAAGTAGCTTCTACCATACTATTCACGTTCAACGTAATTTGTGTTATTAATAACTCACTACGTCGGCACAAACGAGTTCATAACATTGCCTCTGGATAATTATTGCGTGACCGATAAGTTGCATATAGAGTCATCTTGGTTTTCTGATTTCTGTGATATATGTACGTTTGCCATCATTTCATGGTTTTAATACTGTGATACATATGTTATCACATCAGATAGCCTGTTGGTATTGCCTTGTCTGTAGTTAATAAACTTGTTATAACCTTTTGAATTTGCCGCGTGGTGTGAGAGAGTTTCATTCAAACAAAGGTCGAGAAACATAACTTTGAATTCACTATTCAGACCTAGACTGATAAATTTCGCCGTTCCCTTTTCAACTGGTTTTCCGAATCCACCAGTCCACAAACAATCCGGTGGTGCCCCGTTTATTCATTAAAAATTATTCAATTTAAAGTGTAGTCTTAGGTTTGCTACAATGGTTAGCAGTTAACTTGAAGATGAATTTAGTCAGGCATTTTCAATCAATGGGAGACAATCAGGCATGAGTGGTCACCCGGTTGTATTTAAAAAAACAGGATCTATCAAAGTCTGACCTTCACAACAAGTTTGTGGAAGTGTGTCATATAACAAACAAATGAAATTTTTGATGACCTCAAAGAGTTGTTGATGCTCATCAGGCTGGAAAAGAGTTTGGACTCTTGACAGTCAGACTGACTGTATACAGAAATTCAATCCCATTGTTACCCTCTCCAGGTCTGGTTGATAAAGGTTATTACACAAGCAGGGTGTATAATAGTCTGTGGTCACAAAAACCCAGGGTTAAGAAAGTCTCTATGAATGAAAAGGCCTCTCCACACATTGGCTAATATGTTCATGAGTAAAAAAAAACAGAAAACACAATGGTATTTATGGCAGGGTTGCAACAAGAAAGCGGGACTGTGGTGGCTTAGCGCTTAAGATACTAGACTATGGACCTAAGGTCTAAGATTCAAATTCGACCTCTTCCAAGCTGCCACTGTTGGGTCCTTGAGCAAGACCTGTAACCCAGAACTGCTTGAATTATAGAGTTTTTATCAGTTGCAAGTCACTCTGGATAAGGTAAAAGCTAAATGATACAAATGTAAATGAAAATGTTGAACCCTATTTGTTTTATTCATTTAGGAGGTGCAACTTTGTATGAGTTACAGTGTTAACTATAGTGGAGTATGGAAGCAAAAGACATGCTGAAATATTCTTATTTACAAAAGGGGGGCAAGGCATAAAAATTTTAGGAACCACTGATATAAAGTGGTGCATGAAAGTTTGAGAACCCTTTCGAATTTTAGATATTTCTGCATAAAGATAGCCTAAAACATCATCAGATTTTCACACAGATGTTCTCTTTATCTACAAAAGTAGATAAAGAGAACCCAGTTAAACAAATGACACAAAAATATTGTACTTGTTCATTTATTTATTGAGGAAAATAATCCAATATTACATATTAGTGAGTGGTAAAAGCATGTGAACCTCTAGCATTAGCAGTTAATTTGAAGGTGAAATTAGAGTCAGGTGTTTTCAATCAATGGGATGACAATAAGGTGTGAGTGGGCATCCTGTTTTATTTAAAGAACAGGAGTCTATCAAAGTCTGCTCTTCACAACACATTTGTGGAAGTGTATGGCATGACCAAAGGAGATTTCTGAGGACCCCAGAAAAACAGTTAATGCTCATCAGGCTGGAAAATGTTACAAAACCATCTCTAAAGAATTTGGACTCCACCAATCCACAGTCAGACAGATTGTGTACAAATGAAGGGATTTCAAGACCTTTGTTACAATCCCCAGGAGCGGTCGACTAGCAAAAATCTCTCCAAGAGCAAGCCGTGTAATAGTTGGCGAGGTCACAAACAACCCCACGGTAACTTCTAAGCAACTGAAGGCCTCTCTCACATTGGCTAATGTTAATGTTCATGGGTCCACCATCAGAAGAACACTGAACAACAATGGTATGCATGGCAGGGTTGCAAGGAGAAAGCCACTGTTTTCCAAAAAGAACATTGCTGCTCGTCTGCATTTTACTAAAAATCACGTGGACAAGCCAGAAGGCTATTGGAAGAATGTTTTGTGGACGGATGAGACGAAAATAGAATTTTTTGGTTTAAAGAAAAGTGTTATGTTTGGAGAAAGGAAAACACTGCATTCCAGCATAAGAACCTTATCCCATCTGTGAAACATGGGGATGGTAGTATCATGGTTTGCGCCTGTTTTGCTGCATCTGGGCCAGGACGGCTTGCCATCATTGATGAAACAATGAATTCTGAATTATATCACAGAATTCTAATGGAAAATGTCAGGACTTCTGTCCATGAACTGAATCTCAAGAGAAGGTGGGTCATGCACAGGACAATGGCCCTAAGCACACAAGTCATTCTACCAAAGAATGGTTAAAGAAGAATAAAGGTAATGTTTATGGGGATGGGGTGTCAAATTAGACAGTGAAAGCAAAGGTTCACATACTTTTGCCACTCACAAATATGTCATATTGGATCATTTTTCTCAATAAATAAATGACCAAGTACAATATTTTTGTCTCATTTGTTTAACTGGGTTCTCTTTATCTACTTTTAGGACTTGTGTGAAAATCTGTTAATGTTTTAGGTCATATTTATTCAGAAATATAGAACATTCTAAAGGGTTCACAAACTTTCAAGTACCACTGTAAAGGACCACGGAGAGACAATACAGTGATACTTAGTACATACTGCTATGAGTTAGAATGCATGTTACCAAGTAAAAAAAATAAATAATAAAAATCAATAAATAAATAAAATCCACAACACTATGGGTGTAAGCAGTTGCCCTGTTTGTATTTAAAGAACAGGGATCTATCAAAGTGTAATCTGCACAACACATGTTTATATACAGTAAGTTTATCATGGTATAAACAAAAGAGATTTGTAAGGATTTCAGAAAGAAGTATTGACAAGCATCAGGCTGGAAAAGATTACAAAACCATATCTAAAGAGTTTGGACTTTTCACAAATAAAGACGATTACTGAGGACCAGTTGATGCTCATCATGCTAACAAGCAATAAGCAACAGTGGGTTGTAAATATATTTGCCATCAACATTTCACAAGTGATGACAACAGCTGTACTCTACACACCCACAAGACACAAACCCTGTATGAATCCAGAGTAATTTTATTTTAAATGGGTGAGTTTATTCTGATTCTCCTAGCACTGTGATGATTTTTGGAATTCACTCAAAGTTTTACTACTGTAACAAAACTATAGCTCTTTGCTCAATTTTATAAACACTTTCCTACTGCTACACTGTGTCTGACTTTGTGGGTTTGAACTTATGTGTAAGCCTAGCAAAAGACATAGGTTGAGGGCTGAGGCTTAGTTTGTGATCAGTCCTGTTGATGTGGCGAAGCACACACCAGGGTTTTCATGATTCCATATTGGCTGTCAGCATAGCACCTTCACGAGTAAGATACATGACCTTACTAAGAAAGTGTCAGGGAAAAGAGCATGAGAGAGAGAGGAGAGAAGAAATTACTGTCAAACTAACAGAGAAGGTGATCAGAGAACCACATTGAACACCCACTGAATGTAAATTCGACAGTGACATGATGTGCATTTTAAAATACAAGAGCTGTATTTTCCTATTAAAAAAAGACTCGAATACCTATAACAGTGCCCTACAGTGCCTTCTATAGTTTAGAATTTTTCCTTCTGAATTTATTTTTAAATTTGGCATGTTTAGTTACTGGCACATTGAGCTATTCTTCCTCCATCATTTATCTGTTTGAATCTGTGATCGGTGTAGACTTGTAGCTAGTCTGACTGAGAAGACTGAGTCATACATCCTGACATTAGTTATATAGTTAGCCTTCTCTAGTGTAAGAAATCATAATCCCACCGGCATACTTAGTCATGCTGTCACTTTGGCAGTGCTCTCACATCAGGGCAAGTGGGTAAAGGTTTGGTGACAGTCATAAAACTAAGACTAGCCCACGGTGCCACTCTATTTTTCACATTTCAAACAGGTTTAGCCTCCTCAGTGAAACACCCACTGAACAGCCTGTTCAAAGAGTTCTGGCTATAGGTGACTAAAAGACATTAAATTAGTGACTCCTTTTGGGATATCAGCAGTTTTGTTTAATTGTAGCCCAGGAGCCAGGGCACCATACATTACTGGGAATCTTAGAAAGTTCCATAGTCATAGATTTTGTAGGGATAATCATGCGTGATATAGTGCCTGTTGTCTGCAATATTCATAAATGTAAACGCTGTCAAAGTCTGTTTTAATAACCTCATTAGTGTAAACATAGGTCGCCGAAATAAAAATATCAACCTTAAACTAAGATAAGAATTACTTAACATTAGATCACTAAAGCAATTTTTCTAAGTGAAATGATTACTGATAATTTTTACATTCACTGTGTCTTACTGAAATTTGGACTAGAACATATGAATATGCAAGTTTAAAGGAATCCTGCCCTTCTGGGTGAAGTTGCGTTCAAAACCCTCATCTTAATGAACATGGGGAGGAATAGCCAATTTCTGACAAAGACTCAAGCATTACTACACAGCTAATTTCTTTGAAAAACGGATTATCAGTGTGGTTGATCCATTGCCGTGTGTGTGTACACTATATATGCACAGAGAGACAGCACACATCACACATTTGCATAACAGCTGGCTGATAGCCCCCTGAAGGTCTGGAAGGAGGATGTTTTGAGATTGAGGCAAGTCCTCATAATAGAGTCAGTCAGGATAGTGTTAACCATTCTTTGTTAGAACAAGTTGTCTGCTTAGGTTTATTGTCTTGCAGTATGACATCCTTTCTCCTAAGATTCAGTTCATGGAATTCAGAACAGTTTTGTAATAGAATTTGCTCTTATATTTTAGCATACATTGTTCTAAAAATAATGGCAAGCCATCCAGTCCCAGACATAGCAAACCAGGACAAAGCCATTTACAACCATGCATAATAATCACTGGATCAAGTTACTTCCACTAGATGGCTTTAGGCATGTTTTGGCTTCCTTTAAATACAAGCCATCCAAATGCAGGAAATACTTTAAAAGTTGAATCATCAATTGAGAGTGTGTTTTACATGGCTCAGGGATCTAGGTTGTGTTGCCGTACACCAACTTGGCTTCTTCCGCATATTGACTTTTTTTAATCTAAAAGGTTTCTGAGTTGTTTATTCACTTTCAAGTCAAGTTCTGTATTCATTTTGGTGTTCCTGTTACATTGTCTAACCCATATTTCTCAAGATACATTAATTTGAGTATTTGTTTTATTTGAATTATGAAGGAACCTAAGCTAAACAACTAAATGCATTTTTTAGTATCACTTGCATTTCACTTCACTCAAAATTGCACAGTTAATAGGTATTATTCATACCTCAGACCCTTATATAACGCTAATGTACTTGATGAGTTTTGTTCTGATAACTTGGCAAGAGCACTTTTACCTGGAAGACAAGTCTGATCTTTATGTTCTTTGTACTGAGAAAGACCCTGAGGAAACATGAACTGAAGAATAAGGTACGCAGAACTCTTTTTCTGTTCTCTTCAGTCAGCTCCACAGATGCCCAAGGCCTTTTCGTGAACTTATTCTCCACTCTCCGTTGATGTACACTATCACACCAGAGTACACTTTGTCACCTGCTATCTCTCTAATCTGTGTGAGTCTGCAGACTTTGATCTGCACCTGTCCTGCCTTCTAACAAACTTCCAGAGCGACTGGATGTTTGTTCTGCTATCTACAGAATCTCTAAACTGTAGCACTGTCTCTGAGCTTCGCACACCCTCCCTCACTTTCTGATTTCTGCAACAAATGGTTCTCTTGCTGCTCTTGTAGTGGTTTTCTTTAATATAAAGCCATCAACAGCTCAGCTGAACTGTTAGCAACCATGGATAAGGGCAGCTTCTAAATTCTGTAAATGTGTGATTCATAGATTGAGAAGAGGTGGTAAAGTGGCATGGGCATGCCAAATGCCATAGTGTGAAAGATGTAGCTGAATTGGCAGGTGTACCAATGCATATGGTTATACAGGTCTACTAGCAGTGGCAAAATTCCCTGTCTTGAAGAAATTCTTGTCAAAATTGTACCTGAGGTATTACATGCTACTATGTACGTTTCAGTCACAGGTGACTAATTTTTTTCCAGTGAGTGGGCTCTTAGTACTACATGCGTTTTGTTGATGAAGTTCAAACAGAAACTGTTCAATCACCTGGCATTTAATTATTTAAGGAAACTGCTGTTTGCCCCTGACAATTTAGCAACGGGGTCATGAAATTACTCAAAAGCTTGTGCATTCACTTTCTCCTTCAAGGCCAATTTTTTTAACTGCAAAAGGTTAGAGAACAATTAAAATAAATAAATAGATAAATAAAACATTCCTGGCATAGGCAAAGGATTCACCACCACTGAATAACTATTTCCTCCACTGCACACAGACCAAATATTTCAGCTCGAAAGCATTAGCCACACAAGCTTCTGGAAAGACGCTGGGGCATTATTGGAAATGTAGTGCCTGTAGTGAATCTGAGTGGTGTGTCCTGTAGTTCTGCTCAGCAGTTGACTGAAAAATTGACTTTTTATCCAGCATAAATTTAGTGCGGCACAAACATTTTCAGATGACCAAATGATGGGTCTGATGATATGCTGATCTGCACGTCTCAGCACCTTTTCCAAGTATTTTTGCACATCTATGTCAATGACGATACATTTCATATTACCCACATGTCCCTCAGCCACCAGAAGAATGTGTGTTTGATGCATGCTTATACAACCAGTGTCAGTTGAGCAGGATTCTTTAACCAATCAGAACAATCATGGGGCAGGATTCTATAACTAATCATCAAAATTACCAACAAAGGCTTTGCACATATTAACAGCCAATTTGATCAGAATTATTGCAACTCCATCTAACAAGACACAGCAACAACAGAACATGCTTTTCAAATAAATCACTGGTACAGGCATCCCTAACCATCCACGGCAACAATAAAAACTAACACCTTAAACATAAAGTTGACAACATATTTACAAAATAACAGAGGAAGTATGAGTGCAGATGATAGGAGAGGAATTGTGTATTATTTGAAGAGGTGATATAGTAATATTTACTGAGTGCCATTAGAGTAATATTTCAGATTACTACAAAAGGAGGAAGAGGGATAATTCGCTGTTCAGACACGGGGGATGGTTCATTCCAGAAGTGAGGAGCCAATACACTGAAAATTTTAAATCCCAGCAGCAACAGGATGCCAGTGGTGAGTTCTCAGTGGTGCTACATGAGAAAGCTTTGCTAGGTTGTGAACAAGAAATGCAACAGCATCCTGAATGTTATGTAGTGGAGAAATGTGATATGAAGTTGTACCAGCAAGCCAAACATTGCAGTAATCGAGTCTGATGGAAGCCAATCAGTAGTGCAGGTCTCTCATAGCACAAAGCATTTATAGTGCATAATCCTTTAACCAATCAGAATGACATTAGTACAAGCTTTTTTAACTGCATTTTTTTTCTGACTAATCATATCTACATGCTTCTTCTACCCAATCAGTGTTGCAAATGCAGACTTCTCTAAGCAATTAGTTTCTGTGATGTAAGACTTTAAAGATTTTCACAGCTGGTGCTTTTTCCAAACAAGTATTTGAGATTGCTTTCAGATTAGTAGTCTTTCCTTATGTGGTTCAATCCAATTGTTCAATTGTTCAATTGTTCAAACAGTCCAAGTATGTGTTTAATTGTCAAAATTGAGTTATGTAATTGGCATCCTGGAGCGTTCTCACCCATCAATAAGTATTTGTGTAATCACTGTATGACATATGAAGCATCTTGTGTATATTGTGTATATGGGAATTAAGCGTTTCCTGAATGCAGAATGAGATGGGGTTCAGTGTTGTATCACAATTCCAATGTATTATGATGCTGTCTTTCATTAAGTAGGAGGGTAGCACAGTGGCTCGGTGGATAGCATTGTCGCCTCACAGGAAGAAGGTGCTGGGTTTGATCACTTGGGGAGGATGTGCATACTACACACAGAAAGAGCCCAGGCCCCTCCACATGTCCATGTTGGTTTACTCCAGGTACTCTGGATTCCTCACACAATTCAAATATGCATGTGTTTGTCTTAATTATCTGGTCTCTTATTTGGATCTAAATTCCCTTTATGCTGGTGACTCCTTCCTAACTTCAGAAGTTATTTCTCTTTCCTCCATATCTTTAAGCTGCCTTGTTCAAATAGCTCCTTTGCTGTTGTTTAGTGCTGTGTGAGGCATCACCTTATTCAGGACACCTGCTAGTTCTTTGGCATGGTGTTAATTTGTGCTCAAGTATTTTTGATACATTCCACCAGTATGAGAGTTTTCTTTTACTTTTCCAGATATTCCCATTATGCTTTTGTGAATAGCAAACTGAAACAATTTGGTAAGGGGCCTCTCCAGAGAGTGTGAATCCAGTACAATGAATCCTTGCCAGTTTTCTATAAATCAATGAAGAGGGTTCCACTGTATCTATGGTTAAAGTCAAACAGTTTTCTTTTAGAAGAGTGTTTATCCTGCAGGTACGAGGGTAACCGAAAAGGCATTTTGCAAATCAGTCAGATTTTGGTGATGTGATTTTCAATAATGCATGAGTATTTGACCAACTAATTACAGCAGACTCTGCTAATCAATCACAACGGGACAGGATTTTCTGACCATTCAGAGCTTCAGTAGTGCACGCTTCACTAAACAATCAGAGTCTCATTAGTGCAGTCTTCTCTGACTAATTACAATCAGACAGGCTTCTTTGACCAGTCGCAGCATTGGTAGAGCATGCTTCACTAACCAATCAGACCATAGTGCAGACATCTCTAAGTAATCAGAGCATTGTTAGTGCAGACATCTCTAGTCAATCAGCACGGTTATTACATACTCTTCTAACCACTCAGAGGGTCAGTAGTGCAGGCTTCTCTAACTACACTGAGCATTGTTAATGACTGCTGTTTAGCCAGAGTGCTGGAAGTGCCTGCTTCTCTAACCACTGGAACATCATGACATGCTTTCCAGACCAGTCAAAGTTAGAAAAATAGCAGAAGCTTCTTCTAGCAATCAGAGAATCAGAAATGCAGGATGTCAAAATCCTGGCTTCACATAAGTCTCTAGTCAATCACAGCATGTATTTTCTTTGAACATCAACAGTACAGCTTGATCAAACATTTTATTGTCCAATGTCCTAACAACAAAATTCCTGTTTTGTTCATATTCTTTTTTTTATTAACAGGATACAGATTAACAACATTGCTCTATGAGTATTCTCACATTGACTAATGTTAATGGCCATGAGTCCACCAGCAGGAGAATAATGTACAACAATAGTGTGCCTGGCAGGGTTGCAAGGAGAAAGCCACTGCTCTCCAAAAAGAACATTATGGACTACTGGAAAAACATTTTGTAAATTGATGAGAACAGATATTTTTGGTTTAAATGAGTAGCATTATATGTGGAGGAAAAACAACAACACTGAATTCCAGCAAACGAACAATATCCCATCTGTGACGCATGGTGTTGGGAGTACAACAGTTTGGTATAATGGGTGTGTGTGGACAAATGGGATCAACTTCCTCAACAGTTAATGGAAATGTTTAATTGCAGTTATTGCTGCACAAGGTGGTCACACCAAATACTTCCAGCACATTCTTTTGTTTCTGTCAAGAATGATATTCTAAGTATTCTGTAAGGTAGTTTTTAAACCCAGAGCCACATGAGATTGTTATGCAGGTCAGTTTGACTAAAGATGCGAGTCCACTGGTCTACCCCTAAGTTGTCACAGTTTAAGGAGCTGATTTTGGCTATAAAGTTACCTGTTTATATGCACAGAAAACAATACAGAAAATGGAAAGGCTGAAATGCTGGAAACAATTCAACGAATTAAAAATCAGGTAGACTTAAAAATCAGGTGTAGACTGGTGCCTGAACTGGTAAACATTTGACTGAGCAACAGCAGACTAACAGTGAAAATGTCATTTCAATCTTCACAGACATAAGACAAGGAATCTGTAATTACTATTCACATGAGGTTAGTATTCTTTTATGTGCCAAACAAATAATAAATACACAGATTCAGGATGCTTACAATGTCTGTTTCAGTCAATAATTTGTATTTTGATCCATCGCAAATAATTTGCATATTACAACTAGACTAAGTATAATAGTAATATAGAGCTCATATTTCATTAATAAAAATAAAAAAAACATTTCTCCTAACTCCATAGCCATGTAGCAATACATTCATGAGGGAGTGTAGAAATGTTGAGTGTTTATCACTGTTGGATTAATACCACTTGCTCCATTAGCTGAACAATAATTACATGATTAAAAATATCTACAACTAAGATTATGTCCTTGAATTGCTTCCGATATAATTCACTTTTACAGATAGGCTACTGGAAATGGTTGTAGTTTTATATATTGTAGTTTGTAGTTTTATATATACGCAATTTTATATATTTGATAGTGCTGCTCTTAAAATGTCTGTTCCCATATGCAAGGACCACAGGCTTCCAGCTTCCTTACATGAAATGTCACACTTCACTGGTTGCTCCCAACCTCACCACCAATGCAGAGGGAGTAAATACACACACAAAGAGAAAGAGAACACAAAGCACATGACTCCCTATTCCCCAACATGTACAGCTTTCATCTTGTTCATGACATGCTCAGATAAACCTGTGAATGATGTTCAGAAATGTCTGACAGGTTGCAGCTGCCTGGTAATACCCTGTGGCATTATACAGAAGGCCTCAAAAAACGTCTTTATTTCCCTAAAAAAGGAAATTTCCCATATAATCTATGAATATCGAATATGAATATAAGCCATACTTTTCCCTACCCATGAGTTACCTTAGTGTGCGCAATATTATATGTAACTGGTCTACTTCCTCTCTTTTGTTCTTCACAGGGTTCATTTTTCATCTACCTCCCTACTGTGTTGCCTCACAGTTCCAGAGATCCCCAGTTTCTATGATTGGACCAACAAGACATCTCACATAATAGCACTGCTAGCTTGTGCACACCAGATGTCTTGGTGGAGAATGCCATCCCACCATCCTCAGCCACATTTCAGTTCCAGTCTCATTTCAGTTTATAAAGGCAAGGGTACAAGCCTAAACTGAAGAACTGTGATCTCCGATCCCTCAGATGTCACTGCATCAAGAACCATTGTTCATTCAATAGCTGATATAGCCACAAGGGCAAGGGATTACTTTGGCAAACCACTGTCAAGCACTACAATACAGACTTGCATTCACAAAAGCCATTTAAAACTTTACTGAGCAAAAAAAATAAGCCCGTTATGTCAACCATATTCAGAAGAGGCATTTCTGTGGGACCTCTGTGGGCTCAGAGGTATCTGTGATGGACCACAGTGGAAATGTGTACTATGGTCAGACGAAACAGATTTCCAGATCATTTTTGCAAGAAATGGACACAGTGTGCTCCGGATCAAAGAAGAAAAGGACATTCCAGAGTTAACAGCAACAAATGCAAAAGCCAGGGTCTGTCATGGCATGGGGTTGGGACAGTGTCCTTGACAAAGGTACACTTTGATGATCGCAGAATTAATGCAGAA
The DNA here is from genome assembly GCA_025084515.1 of Ancistrus triradiatus. Classification (NCBI taxonomy): domain Eukaryota; kingdom Metazoa; phylum Chordata; class Actinopteri; order Siluriformes; family Loricariidae; genus Ancistrus; species Ancistrus triradiatus. Next base: position 188,897 of record JAJAGP010001398.1, read on the forward strand.
CAGCACATCGAGATTTTAGAGCAACATATGCTGTCTTCAATACTTCCTTTCAGGGACATAGATGCATTTTTCAACAATGCAATGCAGAACAAGCCAATTAAAAATTGGGACTGAAATATGCAAATCCCTTACAATCATTCTTTGTTGAACATTTCAGCATTTCAATAATTTTCACACACACATTTGTTGATAAGCTGAATATCCTGTGCCTGTCTTTTGTGGATACTTTATGCCAAATTGACATCACCCGTTTGAAATCACATCATCATTTTTTAATTATTAATGTGTTGAAGGCATTCTGAAAAGCAAGAATGAATGTTTATAAACAAATTAAATCAAATTGACCAGACAAAACATGAAATACCTTGAGATTATACAGTCTGCAATGAAATATAGTCAAATAATGTTGAAGTAAATGTGAAGAACACTGCTGTTTTTCTGTTTAATTTTCCATGCTGTCCCATTGAAGTTTCTCTCTGATTTGGGGTAGTTGTTGTTATGTGTGCGCATAAAGCTTGCATTACTTAGCAACGCATAAGTGGAGTGATAATGTGTCGGTGGTGAAAAAGCTGTGGTGCTATAGTGATAACAGCATAACTTTTTCACAACAAACTGAACCATTTTCAGCCAATCAAATTGTAAGGTCAGGACTAACTCGTTATAATGTCATATTTCTAGAAAGTTGTATAAGGGTTCTAAATTGTCAGTTGTTTCCACAGCCATTATAAACAAGCAAACACGAAAGAGAATTGAATAATAATAATAATAATAATAATAATAATAATAATAATAATAATAATAATAGAAAGTTGTTTTTTTCCCCGTTGGAGGTTCTGTGACAGGCAGAACGAGGCGCAGTTAAACACCACACAGTCGAGTAGATCTATTAAAAAGAAATTCACCACAGCTCATTATCGTAAAAAAAACATTTTGGCCCTGACTTTTTTTTTTGTACTAGGTTATATGTATGTGTTCAGCTTATAAATTCTACATTAATGTGTCAAAATCTCAGATATCTTGAGCTGGTGTTTGACACATCATAAATCAGACTGTGAATGAAATAATCATTTCAATTATTTCCTTTTCTGAATGTGGTAGAGTGATCTGCAGAAAAATCCTCTGGGAGAATAGCAATGTGTATTGGACCAGCACTAGAATAACAATCTATCCCCATGTCCTCTCACTGGATCCATCCTTCCACATAATCCGTCCAGCTGCTTATCTGCTCTCCTTTCTCTAAGCTAAGGTATAGAAGCCTGATCCTAATCCTGATCAATACATCAATTGTACAGAACTGTAAATAACCAGCCTGAAACAGGTCCAATTATTTGCTACATCACATGTTGCTTCATAGGCTGTTCATGAAAGAGAAGGTAAATGGACAAAAGTGGAGCATTGTGTGCTACTGCTACTTGAATTTGTGCTTTTCACAATATGGGAATTATCGCTTTCTCCTTTTAGATTTCAGACATGCAATTTGCACCATGTTTATCTTTACCATTGCGGCAAAGTTCCTGACCTCCTGGCTTTGCTAAATAAAAGTTCTTTCATCTTGCAATAGCTGTATTCTTGGAATTAATTCTGCCTCACTAACAACAAATTTTATATAAAAGCCTCTGCCACAGTCGAGCACAGCAAACCAACACTGAGTGAAAACCAATCATGAGTGGCTAAATCTGTGCAATTGCTACTCACACTTCTATTTCTGTTTGCTACATACCCAAACGCCTACAATATGAACTGTAAAAGGTCTTTGCTGTTGACTTATTTAACCTTTTGTTCCATAATGCACACTTGTCATGCCTACTATGAACAGTACAACAAGGAGACATTACATATGGGAACACTGCCACTATGGCCTTAAAATGGAAAGAAAGCTCAAAAAAAATCATGGCTTTTTTGGAAGCAGAAAAGATGGAATCACCCAGAATAATCATTTGGTGAAGTATTCATTGTACTACTTGGATAAAAATAAGCCCTATTTATGAAATGCCCTTTGTTGGTCCTAAATTAATGCACTTTTTGTAAGTTATATGGTTTTTTTTATACCTTGTGGTGCTTGAAAGTTTGTGAACCCTTTAAAAATTTTTCTGTAGTTCCTGGCATTAAATATGACCTAAAAAAAAACCATCACCAATAATTTTTTTCAACACAAAGTCCCTAAAAGTAGATAAAGAAGAACCCAGTTATTTACATATTTAGTGAAGTGGCAAAATAATGTGGGAACCTTTTGCTTTCAGTATCTATGTGATCCCCCCCTGTGCAGCAATAACACCTGCAACTAAACGTTTCCCTGTAACTGGTTGATCAAGTCCCCTGCACACCGGTTTGGAGGAATTGTAGGTAATTCTCCATACAGAACAAGCTTTCAACCCCTCTGGGATGGTTGGGTGGGTTTGCCCTCACATTAACTCTCACTACTTTCAGGCCCTTCCAAACACCCATTTCCCCATTGGGTTTTAAGGTCCAGACTTGACTTGGCCCCATTAAAATACATTAACTTTATTCTCTTTCCTTTAATAAAAATAACCCACTCTTTTCTTTTTCCCGTAGAATGACTTGTGTGCTTTAGGGGGGGCCGTTTGTCGGTTGCCTTTGCAACACCTTCTTTTTTTTTTTGAGATTCAGTTTCATGAACAGAATGTCCCTGGAATGTTTTCCCAATTAGAATTCTCTGATATAATTCAGAATTCATTGTTCCAATCAATGACGGCAAGTTGTTCCGCAAAACCAAAGGCCCCCCCAAACCAATGATACTTACCACCCACCATTTTTTTCACAGAATGGGATAAGGTTCTTATGCTGGAATGCAGTGTTTTTTTTTCCTTTCCCCTCCAAAACACTATCGCTTTTTTCTTTTTTAAACCAAAATGTCCAATTTTTTGGTCTCATCTGTCCACAAACATTCTTCCAATATAGCCACTTCTGCTTGTCCCCCGGTGAAATCTTTAGCAAACTCCTGCAGATGAGCCAGCAAATGTTTTATTTTTTGTTGGAGAGCAGTGGTTTCTCTTTGCAAACCCTGGCATGCACCCCATTTTGTTGTTCAGTGTTCTTTTTTAATGGTGGGACTCATGAAACATTAACAATTAGCCCAATAATGAGAGAGGGCCCCTTTCAGTTTGCTTAGCAGTTAACCTTTTGGGTTCTTTTGTGACCCCCTCGCCAACGTATTACAACGGCCTTGCCCTCTTGAAAGTGAAATCTTTTTTGGTCGACCCACTCCTGAGGGAAGGGGTAACAATGGTCCCTTCCTTGAATTTTTTTCCCTCCCCATTTTCCACAATCTGTCTTGACCTGTGGATTTGTTGGAGTCCCAAACTCTTTAGAGATGGTTTTTGGTAACCTTTTTCCCAGCCTTATGAGCATCAAACAACTCCTTTTCTGAAAAAATCATCAAGACAATCCTTCCCTTTTGTTCATGCCATGGGGGGATACAACCCCCCTCCCACAAACATGGTTTGTTTGAAGAGTCAACCTCCGCTAGATCCCTGTTTCTTTTAAAAATAAAACAAGAGGCCGCCCACATCCACCCACTCGCCACCTATTTTCATACAGCCCCGCCCCTTTTATTTGAAAACAACCTGAAACTCCACTGGATATGTAATACTGGGACAATTTTTCCAGAAAAATTTTTTTGGCTCATTTGTTTTAACTGGGTTCCCTTTTTGATTCACTTTTTTTTTTTCATATTTAGTGGCAAGAAATATAGAAAAACCTAAAAGGGTTCACAAAACTTAAGCCGACTGTAAGTGGCTAAAACATATAGCTATGGGGTGGGGGGAGATATTCCAATTTACCTTGTCTGCAGGGGGTGGAGTTTTTGAAGAATAAGAAATGATGTTTTTTTTTTTTTTTTTTTTTTTTTTTTTATATTTTTACAAGAAATGTCCATTACTCCAAAAACCTTAAAAGAAAACTGTTCCCTCCTGTACAAGCTGTGGAAAAGAGGCTGGGGCAATATGGAATGAGCCTTTTTTAGAAAGATTGATAGGGCATTATGGGGAAAATGTAGCTTTGTAGTGGAATTTTTGTGTGTTTTCTGGGTAGTAATCCCAGATAAAAAAATATATTTTTACTTACCAACCCCCCCCCCCCCCCCCGTGATTTAAGTGTTGCGCAGCACGTGCCCCAGTAAAGTTGAGTTCTGAATGACGTCCCTGAAGAAATGGGAAGCGTAAGCAACAGTTCTCCCGCCCGCATAGCTTCAGTGTTCTCCAGTCAAACCCCTAACCTCAGAAACTCCCACCCAGAATATGTTTAGTTAGTTAATTTTTGTTGGTTTCAAATGTGCCCTGTCTAGGGCTGTTCCTGCCTTGCACCCTGTGCCGCCTAGGCACTAGCTTTCCTGCAGCCCTAACCAGGATTAAACTGATAAGAAAATGCAGTATTATTTTTGTAGTATGATTTAATTGCAATGGCAAGTAAAGTAGCAGCTGACACAGAGATTGCGGTTTAGGACCAAAAGGTTGCCAATGCTGTGCCCTCGAACAAACCCTTAACCTACCATTGATTAGATTGCACACTGTAAGCTTGTATCAATTGTAGCTCGCTCAGGATAAGATGTGTGCTATTAATGGCATAATGATCTTCTAACAGAACATTTTATTGTGCATTTCAAAAGTATAGTGACTGTTGCTGTGCAAGCCAAACAAAATAGGAATCTCACCAAAGCTATTTTGATCATGTTTTATGACCCGTTTGCAGAACAGAACTAAATGCATCTCTATACTGTAGGTGTAGTAACCGTTTCCCCCCTTCTGTTGGCGTTTAAAAAAAAATAAAACTCACACACTAATCTGCATCATTAAAATATTCTAAAATTACTGTTCACATCAAATGTCAAAAATGTCTATGCAAATTCCAAGCGATCAATTGTAGCTCCTGTAAGCTCCTCAAAGGTAAGACCAGAGTCCAATTGTGCTCTGTTTTAAACATGGCAGAGCGGTGAATGAATCATCACAGCTATCAGCTCTGTACCAGATAAAACCAATAAAACTCTACAGCACGGTATTGCATTTCAGCTCTATCAGTTGTAATTGTGCTGTAAGAAAGATGTAAACCAGTCATTAAATTGTGCTGCAATACAATTTTTTCCAGATTAAAGTAAAGTGATTAAAGAAAGCAAGAACAACTAGCAGCGTCCATTTCCCTTCAAGAAGTGAAACGGGATCGACCTGAACAAACCTAAACTATTTTTTTCCCCTTTTATTTCCTTGTCTAGGCCAGTATTTCTATCGACCTTTATTTCCCTTTCAATCGGACTGATGTCCTGCTCCAGTGCCTGCAAAATTTAATTTGTCTTCAGAAAGGATCTTGTATATTGTTGACAAAACACTCATATTTGGGTTTTTCCAACCTTCCACCACTGTTACGAATATCTAAACTCATTATTTTAGCCTTATAGCATACCACGATAAATTAAAATATCCAATAGAAAATGCAATCCTATAAGGATTTGATTTTAACATGTTTGTTAGGAATGGCGTAATATTACATAATTTATATACAATGTATTTATACATTTAAAAATATAAATGTGCGTGTGATATATATATATATATATATATATATACATATACACACACACACACACACACACACACACACACACACACACACACACACGCGCATATATATTTAAAAAAAACAATTCTATATGCTTCTAACCAATGCTGAGGGCATATGCATTCATTAATGTAAAAACAAAACCTGGTGACCTTTACTAACATTGATCTACCTTTCACTGCTTCTTGATTGGCGTACAAATTTGCATTTACCTCTGATGAACGCACTGAATCCATATACATTGAAACTGTTTTGTAGTGCCAGGGATGGTGTCCTTGACAGAGTTGCCATCCCTACCTATCTACACAAACAAGGTTTCTTAAAAGACTCCAAATACATGTATGAACCTTATTACGAAAGGAAAAGACATGGGAATGAAAATAAATAAATAAATAAATAAATAAAAATTGGAACAGAAACACAAATTACAGAAGCACACATTTCCACATGGATTTGCTTAATCAAGTAGGAATTTGGATATACAATATAAATTCATAAATAAATAAATAAATTAATTAATTCATTCATTCATTCATTGTTTTAACAACTTAATCCTAATCAGGGTTGCAGGAAAGCCAGTGCTTAGCCAGCGGCACAGGGTGCCAATCCATACACCCACACCTCTAGGGGCACTTTGGAGACACCAATTAGCCTAACACACGTCTTTGGACTGTGAGAGGAAACCAGAGTAAACCCGCGTGGGCATGGGAGAACATGCAAACTCCACTGGGATCGAACCCAGAGCTACCCACCGAGCCACCATGTCGCCGCAATACAAACTTATGGAATTGAATTACATGAAATCACATTATGTTTAATCACATACTGAAGCTGACGCATTGGGTTACTTCAACTGAGCTTAAAATGTTTTGCCTCAGATTTTCATTTGTATTCAGCGTCTGGTGCCTCCTGTGTCAATGTCCAATTCCAGATGCCCTTATACAGCTTTTAAATGGCCACAATGTCCTGGTGAAACCTTTCAATAAGTCCATCACTGACTGCACTCCACCAACATCAGTAGAAAAAAATTACATGTTGAATGTCACATTTTTGTCAATCAGCTCCATATAGATTGGTGCTCTGAAATTGTGAAGAGAATTCTCAATAACTACCATAAATGCCTTCCATGCTGTTTCTCTGCTTCCACAAGAAAATCTCCCAACTCCTTTTCATTGATGACCAAGGTGATTTGTGCACTAACAAAAATACCTACCTTAATCTTTCCATCAGTTATTTTTGAAAACATCTGCAACAAATAGCAAAATCCAACACGTTCTTTGGTCATTGCTTTCAAAAATGTTTCATCAATCCAATAGTTCTATGAAAAGGATACAGAACTATGGTTTAAATGGTTTATGGTCCACACATTTCTGCCCTGGAACGAAATGCATACAGAGCAGTCAGGTCTGCTGCATCACATAGGAATTTGGAGCAACATTAAAACAAATGTATTGAATTTAATCACCTTAAATTGCATTGTGTTTAATCGCATACAGACGCTCAGACACTGGGTTAGTTCAACTTAGCTTAAAATGTCTTGCCTGTGATCTATTCACAAAGCACAGTACTTTGTATATCAGAGCTGATAGAAATGTCCATTCTAAATTAAAGAGTATTCAGTTAATATCATGCAGCTATACTCAAACTGTGTTTTCATTCTACCTCCAAATATAACTTATTTCAAGAATCAGGTTATTGTCAAACAACAGCCTTTCCCTCAGTTGTTTATATTATTTTTCCCCATGTATTTATGCCAGTGTCAACTTTGGATAACAGAAACCAAATAGTATGACAGTAACTACAGCCAACATGTAACACTCACTGTAGAAAGCATATTCCCATCTATATACATGTCCCATATTTGGCATACATGCCTAACCCACCATCACCAGAAGCACAGCACAGTAAGGCACATCCCTCTGCAATGATCGCTCTGATAATAAAAGTCTCACCACTTTTTAGCAGGGCTACTCCTGGGTCCAAGTATTTCACAATCCTCTTAGAGGCTGCTGTAGTTCACCAAGTATCCATTTGAGCTTTCAGTCCCATCCAACAGCCTTTGCAGGACAAATGATGATTGAAGAAAAGGTGCTTAAACTGGTAAAGCTGGTAGTTGCCTTGCAGAACCAGATAGGAGCATAAATCCAAGGAAGAAAAACTGAATTTGGAACCATCTAGAACAAATCCAATATGCACTGAAAACCCTTCTACAAAACAAACAGAAACTGATATAAAGACACCACTTACACCTGAGGCTAGAGTGTCCAAGGTAATATACACAGTTAAATTGATTACTGACATTGAGCTTAAAGTACCTACTGCTCCCCAACAAGGGCCTAAGGAATTTGATTGAGGAGGCTCACAAGGACAAACATGCCCACATTTTCCTCCAACTTTCCCTCCAAACTGCATCTTCTTCTCCTTATTAATTGTAGCCCTGAGCGTTAACACTGCCCCCTAACTACCCGGAAGGAAATTACACTGGTGACAGTGACTGTTTCGTCACAAAAATAAATTAATAACACTGTATGAATCTCACT
>JAJAGP010001399.1:0-70984 GCA_025084515.1 Ancistrus triradiatus
GTTTTAAAATCAATATCTCTACATGTAGGGCAGCAATTCCATTCCAGTCTCTGAATTCCAGCACAGACACGCCTGGCTCTTCTTAATGAGCTACTGATTAGTGACCACCTGAACCAAATGTTACTGAGGAACAGTAGAAGGCACAGGAAAGCTGGGACTGAAACGTTGATTTATGAACGTTCCTTAGTTAAAACATTAGTATGGTTGTGTTTAAAAATGAATATAACTTTGCTTTCTTTGTATTATTATTTGTAGGTCTGAAAGCACTACATCTTTGTTATTTTGACCAACTGTCATTCAGGGCAAATATCTTTGCTATAAAGAAATGTTTTTATATTTGGCATTTGTCAACAATTCATAGAATAAAACAAAAAGTGTTCATTTGACACATACAGTACTTACCAGAGTACCAGTAAAACCAGAGAAACTGATCATTTTGCAGAGGTCACTTAATTGTTTCCTGGGCTATACATACAAAATCACCATATACCTGTACAGAGGTGGCTCAAACCCCCTAACCTCTAAAACTAGAATTTTAAAAATTGAACTTAAAACGATTTAGACCCATCATTATTATTTCATATTAAAAACACTCTACCATGTTTTCATGTCACTACTGAAACAGTAGTGACACAGATGGAGCTTTATTTCAGCCATTTTAGAAGTGAGGCCACACACCTGCCCCTCATGGCCACATGGTGAGTAGTTAGGCTACACTGTTTGGATGTAAAAGTGTCCCACCGTCTAAAAATCAGTGTGCCATTAAGACTAACCACGACAGTTTTTTTTGGATTTAAACTTGCTTTTAGGTTCTGCTCAAAACTGACTAAACTGTACTGTCCAAAACTCTTAGACCACCATTAGATTTGTTGTTTTAGCAATGCTATTATGATCATATATACCATATCGTCGACAACTGGACCCAAAAATGTGGATTCGTCACTCCATAATCCTCTTTTCCACTGATCTTCATTCCAGTGTTTATGAGCTTTAGCACATCGTTGCCTTTTCACCCTGTTTCCCTTCTGAAAACAGTGGTTTCTTGGCTGCTTCCCTTCCAAAAAGACCATCCCTGATCAAGCTTCTTCGGACTGTATGGGTCAACTTGGCAACCAGATGAAGCTGCCAGATGCTGCTGTTGCTCAAGTGTTAGGGGAGGCCACACTACGTACTAGCCACTGTAGCCTATAGAGGCTGTTTTTGAGATTTCATTTAATACTGCATACTCATTTCCTGTATTTTCTGGCTGTATTAAACTAACTATATATGGTCAGTATACCACTGCTAAACTACATTATATTGAATCTAATGGTGGCTTAAGACTTTTGCAGAAAACAGCAATGTAACTCAATGCCTTTGAACCAGTAAAATCATTCACAGACAATCAGTGGATCATACCAGATATCTCTGTTGCTACTTGGCCATGGTTTTACCCAGACTTCCTTGCGGAATTAGGTCGTCTTGCGTCTTGTTTGAGATCTATCCAGAGATTTGAATAAATATTCCATTCTGAGACTGTAAAACTCGTTCCAAAATTAAAATCTTTCCTTTATAGATGTAGCTCAAATTTGATTTGGAAGTACGTGCTGGATCCATGTCAATAACATCCAACTTCTTCAGTTTTTCCACTGACTGTGGGACGCTGAGTATCAAGATTTGTTGATAATTAGCAGAGCCCAGCCTTTCCATCTCCACACAAGCCCAAAGCAGAATACAAGCATCCCTTCTTCCTTTAGATGTCCAAAAATATGTCGTAATAATTGTAGCTAAAACATTTGTTTTGACTGGATCACAATTCTTGATTCCAGAGAGATTCTCTAATTGTTCTGTTCAGACACAGACCTAACTGGTTTCCCTGTAATGGCTCCTGCGTGCAGATCATGACTGTGTGAGCAGCACTGCGCTCTTACCAGTAAACCGTCCTGCACATTATTGGCAGTGAGAGCTTTGCTTTGCATACCTGACCAGTCTGAGCTGTTCTATCAGAGTGCTTTCTTCATTCTCCGGATCTTGCTTTGATAGCTCCCTGTAACCTCCATTTCATGAGACGATTTCGGACTGCGGAAATTGGAAACAGGAAGCAGTAAGAAATCGTAAATACAGTCCCCTGGTATTGTGGTTTGTATGTCCAGCATATTTCTCCTAAGCATCCGGCTTGTGAGCCTCCGACATCTGATCCCCCTTACTGTCATTTCAGTGTCCATTGTTATGGCTCTCTGCCTGTTATAGAGATCATCACTGCTTTTACGTTTGAAATAGCGCGATAATTCCACAAAAAGGATGTACGTATGACTCTCCACAGCCACTGTCCCGACCACGGTCCGACCGGACTACACTTCCCAGCGTCCATCGCTGCTTCCACATCATCACTGTGAGTTGGGTCCCTTTGTTTACGTTCTGACTCCTGATTTACTTCAGCTGTTTAGTTTCTGCCTCATTAGTTTGGTTATTTCAACCCTGCATTTCCTTTGTTTGGTACGACCTGAGGACATTTAGCTTCTGTGCGGTTCGGCCTGTTTCCTCGTGTGTGCATCACGATATTCCTGTTTGCTGCATACCTGTATGCTCAGGTCTCAGTTTCATTATTGCACTCGGTTCCTCAGTGAATTTTTCAGTTTCTTAAATAAAGCTCTGCTCTGGACCGGCTCCTAGTGTTCATCTCCCACTTTCTCACTTTGCCCAAGCATGACTGTTGGTACACAAGCACTTCTTGATAAAGCCTGAATCTGACTGAGACCGAGTAAACAACAACGCTCTGCTCGCCTCCGTTAAGCACCAGAGATGTCAACGGAATCTACAAACTGAAATTCCGCCACAGTTTTTGCACTTACTGAAACACGTTCGTGCCTTTGAAAGTTCGTTAGTTGAAAGTTCGCATCTAGGGGACTTAAAAAATTAGCCACACAAATTCTCCTGATTTCAGAAAGTAAACTAAATTTCTTTTCAGATGCTCAGGAGAATGTAAAAAAGGTCTATTCCTTTGTTCTAAATATTACTTCCAGCACCTACTAATGCACCAAATGAACACAGGGTATAAAAACAAAAAATAAAAACAGACACAGCAACACAAACGCGCCCATATACAGAAAAAAAAAGTAAACACGTCTAAAAAGGGTGATTTATAGAGAACTTGGTCTTCATTTACAAATGGATTTCAGTGAAGAATTCATGAAAAGGCTGTACAAAAACAGCTTAACGTTCCTTTTTCCACACAGGAAAACAGGTTTGAGCTACAACTGATACTTGGATCGTTCTACTCTAGTTCCTTTGAATAAGTGATAAATGTACACCGTCCGACTGCGGAAAAAGTAGCAGGATGTAACATGCAAAAAAAGCCTTTGGGCCTCAGGTGACGATGTTTTCTGCTCGTATTTTCAGTTTCTCTGTTTTTGTCTATAGATGTAATTACACGCAGGAGGAGGATGAACGGTTATAATTGCGTGCTTCATGAGCTCAAGTCTCAGCTTCATGTCATCTCAATTTTAGCTTGCTGTTTAATCACTTTCCCCTCCTTTATTACAGGCATCATCGGGGCCTTTTTAGTCGTTAAGAACCCTCGCTCCATTCATTATGCTGCTTGCTCTCCCACAGACTGAGCAGCAACAAGCTCACCGCTGATTATAGCATTCAGCAAACCGTGGGGGGGGTTCGATGTCTGCCCACGCCCTCACACCTCCCACAATGCCCAGGGCACAAGAACAGGTTCTACAGCCTTAAAAAAGCAAGAGTTTTACAAACGCTCACAGTGACACGGGCATCTGTGTTCCTTAATGGACGGATCTAACCCAACATCGCGTGCTGCTTCGCCTAGGCCATTGCAGTCTCAATGTTCATATCGTTCCCTCCTCCCGTTTGAGTTCCTCTTAGTTTACGCGCCAATTACGCGCCATAATTACGCAACGTGTAAGTTTACAACAAGCGACTACACAAGTGCTCAACTTTAAACTATCCAGCCCTGCAGGAGGGTGTAATTACCGCGCACGGATCCCTTCATTTAAAGGCTACGTTTAGGAGAAATACAGTCATTTCCTACAACATTTTCCTAAGCACACAGCTACGTAAATACCGTGATGGCCTGCCCTGGTTTTAAAAGAAGGCCTGAACTGGTGCAAATTAGTTCGACGGACACACGTTGTTAGTTTTCGCAGGTGTAGCAGAAGGTTGACCGCGTTTAGCTTCGTCAAAGTCAGCGTCTCACATGACGCACTACTGCTATATCACGTCGTGCAAGTTCAAAATAGTTCCAGTTCCTTTTAACAGCCAGGCGCTTCTGTTCCAGGTAACGGAGAAGTGTCTGAAACTGGTCGCGCCGGTTCCACAGCCCATCCTGGAATTCATGGGGTACAGGTGAATGCATAGCCCGGACAGGGCACCAGTCCATCGTTCAGGGCTTGTAAGGGTTGCTTTTGCCTCCCCATCCACAAATAATACGAAGACTTCTTGTTTAAAGATCAAGGCACCCTAAACTGATTGTAATGTATGAAATCTGCCTTACAGACAGCTTAAAGACCACCCAGTAGTAGTTCTAACTCGGGAATCTCCGTCTGATAACTAGCTAAACTGCTTGTCACGCGTAAACCTTTGCCTTCACAGACGGTTCAGTCTACTCTCTGTTTGCACACAAAACAATGAAAAAGCCACTAAGACGAAAAAAGCTTCATGGGACACTGAGCTTGGGTGTGTTTGTGTGTCAGCGTGCTGGATAATGCGCTCCATATGCTGAAACCCGACGCCGCATGTGCCGAGCTCCAACAGGAAGCGAGAGGCACTCCGGTGATGGCTGAACCCCACACCCGACACAGCCAATAAATGCTCAGAGCAAAGAACCAGTGATGATTTAAAGCCGATCACCAGCGGTTGGGCCACAGTACCGCACCCCACAGATCTGAGGGCACGTCTGTTTCACGTACTTCCCCTGCATGCCCCCGGGAGACTGTTCCAACGTCCTTTAGCATCTTCTCCTTTGAAATGGACAGAAACAGAGCTGATTAACTGTGACCACTGAGCTGTGAGTTCAACTCGCACAAACCCCAAAGAGCTTAACCCTGCTCACAGCTCGGCCTGTGCTCACGCCCACTTGTACGCTGCCATGACCAAGGCATTTCCTGATTAACCCTTAGCAATGTGGGGCTATTTTGGTTAGGTTACCTCAATTACGGATGCTATTTTGGCTTCAATAATAAAGCTTTTAAATGTTTACCATCCAGGCATTACGACCACTTGGTTTATTTCACTTAGACACACTATATCAACAAACTGCACCACATTTTACTAAAACAAAAAAACTGCCTCAATTCTTCGTGGCATAGATTTAACAAGGCGCTGGAAACGTTCCTCAGGGATTTTGGTCCATATTAACATGACAGAATCATAGCTCGAATCAGTCTGCCCATTCTCCTCTGACCTCTGCCAACAACAAGGCATTTTCACCCAGAGTACTGCCCCCACTGGATATTTGCTCTTTTTCGGACTCTTCTCTGTAAACCCTAGACATGGCGCTGTGCATGGAAATCCCAGCAGATCAGCCGTTTCTGAAATACTCAGACCAGCACCCACGCCACGTTCAAAGTCACTTAAATCACCTTTCTTCCCCATTCTGATGCTGGGTTCGCACTTCAGCAGCTCGTCTTGACCACGTCTACATGCCTAAATGCATTGGCTTTCTACCACGTGACTGGGTGGTCAGATATTTGCGTTAACAAGCAGTTGCATGGGTGCGTTTAACAAAGTGGCCGGCGATGGTGTACGTTCTAACTGTACGTCTTGTATATTTTGTACATTTAACTTCCTCTGATTGTCCTTCACGATTCAGACCTGACACACACAGGCACTTTGCATTTCCAGTGGGCTGATCTTACGTCAGCTCGGATCCAGCACTGACAGACCAACAGCTACGTCAACTTCCTATCTATTATCCAAGCGCAGAAATCAAAGTCCAATTGGCAGTAATTATTACTCTTCTCAGACGGCTGAATGTGGATCCAGAAATATTGAGAATAAGCTCGGGCTTGTCATTCAAGACAATAGCGTGGGCTTGGACGTGCCCGCAGAGCACTGGAGCCGAGCTAAACTGAGAAACACATGGCCGTGTAGCCACGAGCACATTTTAATTTAAACCAGGCCGGCTGGACGGGCTATCACATCTCCCCGAGATGCAGGAGAAAGTTGTGAACAGTTAACGTCTAATATCGCGTTCATGTGCTCGGTCGAAACCTAGCTTCATTCACGAAGAGACAGTTTATGCTGACGGACTAGAGTGCTTCCCAGTTGTGGTTGTTTATTGCAGCCACATTGTTTACTGTAACGTATGGGCATGTTCCAAGCCGCACTGGAGAAACACTGTGTCTTTTTATGTGTGATGGGTAAAAGCCGAACATATTAGACACAGAGGCTACACACTGAATTTGGTGCCACCAGCACTTATCGTGTGTGTGTGTCAAGTTTATATATCATTGTGAGGACCCATATATCCCACAAGCACGGATGGCGTGACATTTTCACCACTCAGCAAAAGTGGCCCCATGAGGAAAAAAAAACTGCTTTTCTTCGATACCAAAGAAGCCAAAAAGATTTGCTTTAGGTTTTTTGACTCTGAGTTAGGATTAAATACAAGTGTAGCATTAATCAGCTACAGTATATTAGTACATCATGGAAAGTCCCCACAATGATAGAAAGGCAAAATTGTGTGTGTGTGCATGGGGATGGCGCCTATCTGTGTTCTGGCGGCTATGTCCTCCAGATGTGCTCTGTCTTTTTATGGATTCTCTCACACACACACACACACACACACACACACACACACACACACACACACACTTCTACACAAGAGCCTGCAGACGTGTGAAACACAAAAAGCCTTGAAACCAGGATGGGATATGACCCGGAATCCCTCGGCAGCGTTCGCGTTACACAAGCGGAGAAACATGATTCACACGTCTGGGCTTTCCTAATTCCTAATGGCCCATTTATTTGCAGGGGGCGTTTATTGCACTCGAGGCCGCCGTGCAGAAGAGAAAAGCACAAGGGTAAATTGAAGTAAAATGAGAAGCATGCATGCAAATGACTCATTAAAGTTGTAGTACTTGAGTCTGGTCTCGAGACTAGATATTAATAAGCTCCACTCCTGCCAGCCAAGAACAGGCAACTGAGACCACAACTCACACGCTGCCAGGTCTGATGAGTCCTGATTTCTGTTGCGACATCCAGACGGTAGGGTCCAAATACAACATGAAAAGATCCATCCTGCCTTGTAGCACCGGTTCAGGCTGGTGGTGGTGTAATGGTGTTGGGGATGTTCTTGACACACTTTGGTCCCCTTAATACCAAGTGAGCATCATTTAAAGTCCACAGCCTACCCGAGTATTGTTGCTGACCATCCCTTTATCACCACAATGTACCATTTTCTATTTGTCATTTCACAAAGCTGAAATCATCTCAAACTAGATGCTGGAACATGACAATGAGCATGACACTGTACTCAAATGGCCTCTGCAGTCAATAGAGCAATTTTGGGATGGTTCCAATCATGCATGTGCAGCTGCCAAATCTGCAGTAACTGCGTCATGCGTCATGTCTATATGGGCCCAAATCTCTAAGGAATGTCTCCAGCACCTTGTTGCATCTATGCCATGACTAATTAAGGTAGTCCGGAGGGCAAAAGGGGGTCCAATCCGGTATCTATTAAAGTGGCAAGTGAGTGCCACTTTTTGCTTATTAATCCCTTATGTGGTACAATTGTTTTTTTTAAATAAGAAAAAAGACAGATTGCAAACACAAAACGCTCCTTTACATGGGTGTGACCATGATCTTCTTTGTAAGCCTAAGGGTGAAGGTCTCCCAGCTTGTATTGTCGCACTGAAGAAATTCAGAATTGGGGGAAGTTGTAAAAAACACATTGATCTTTATGAATGAGAGTTAAACATAGTGCCAGCAGGCAGTGAAGCGTAACACGTAGCATTAAATGACAAGTAAAAGCGAAGGTCTTGTTCTAATGTGGCTCTTACCCAGTGAAATATGTTCAGCCTATATGGCTGTTTTGATGTACAAGTGAATTAGGCTATATAACTTTAACAAGCTGTAACTAAATTTGGATTGATTTGGATCTCTTGTGCAAATGTGCTACAATCCACGCCTTTGAGGTGACAGCGGGCTTCTTTAATGTTTTTTATATGCTGACGTACATGGAGATCGTAGAGCGCGGTTGCGTCTGAAACTTTCCCGCCTACTGTACTTCTTAAAAACAGGGCTGTACAGTTAACCATATTTAATCTGCACATGACCCATTTTGGGTGCTCAATTAATTGAATACAATTGGCTGTTACTGTAACATTAAGATGTGTTTTTACGGAACAATATCAATGAATATTAAAATATGAATGTTCAATGAACGTGACTTATAAAGGCTTATTTATAGTCATACGTATAACATTGTAATAAAGAACTGTCCATTTAATATGAAGCAAAATATAAGCATCACAAAACTCCTCATAAAAATACTCAGTAGACTCTGCCTTCACTTTATTTAATGTAAAAGCTAATCTGACTAGACTTTCTACTGATAGCATGAAGGACGTACTACAGGGCACAGCTAAGATAAGGGCATTCGTAAGCAAAAAGGATAGATCACAGGACCTGTTCATGTCAATGTGTTTAAAATATCAACACAGCTCCCATTTTAAGCCCACTTTTGTTGGACAGTGTCCCAGGTGGTCTGGCGCCTATCCCCAGAGAACACAGGGCACAGGCATAAGCGTGCCAGGAAGCAAGTTCATTGCAGTGCCGGCACTGGGCGACCAGTTACTATTAAAGACATTTGACTAAAGTAAAAGTACTCCCAGCAATTACTGGACCACATTAGGCATTTTGCTCTGCCCACATACTGCTGTGGAATGCCGCAGATGACTTGAACCCAATCTGGACAGTATACTGCCAGAACTGCACCAGAAAAGTGGTCCAAAATGGAAGTCCTGCCCAAACATTACCTACGGTGCAGTACATGTCAGGCAGAGCCTGAATGCCATAATGAACTTTGTGTCTGGCAACTGTTGGGCCACATTTGGCCCACAATACTCTTGCCATTGCCATAACTGTGCCCTAAGTGCTTCAAACTGAGCTACACTTGGCCCAGAGCTGTACGTTATCTGGGATGGGTAACAAAATTGACTGCATTACTTGTTACAAACTTATTACTGAAAGTAAATCCTGACTGCTAGATGACCATTGGTGATATCTGACTTACAGCTGTGTAGCATCAAAATCACACTCAAACTTCACCCTTAATAGCACAACACACATAATGCCATATATCACTTTATGCCAGAATTATGCCCACTTACAACACCAACAGTTGTGGAGAACTACACATGAAAGACAACAACTAAAAAAACAACACAAAACTGCTATTCAATTGATTCTCGATGCAAACAGCCATCTTACATCGGTGACTGCTCATGTAAAATAAGGGTACTGTAATAGAACTGTATTAGAAGAACATGGCTCACCTTTTAATATCCTGGTTGTATTAGAAGCTCATTTGCATTTCATCCTCTGTGTCAGTGGTGACAGTCATTCAGATTTACAACGTTATAACTTTGTAAACTTGCAAATATTTCTGCTTGAAGTATCTCGATGTTGCTGTGTATGAAGACGAATGGCGTCAGCGGTTAGCATTCAAATGTCAGAGTTTAACATTTAATACGTTTGTATATAAACGAGATTTTTAATATGAGCCTGGCACGCGAACACGGACACATCAGGACAAATTGGTTGTCTTCTTAATCCAAATAAACCACACGGACAAATAATTAATATGCTGTGACTTATATTAACGTTATATATTGTCCCCGTGATCCCAAACTATCTTTACAGCAGACGCCTACCTCAGTGCGCATGCGCAAGACGCCTGATTTTAAAATTTAGTCACTACGTGAATCCGCTAACTCAAGAGTCAAACTGAAAAGTAACGGAGTAAAAGTACAGATATGGCTTTTCGAATTACCACAAGTAAAAGTAACAAAGTTACATTAATTTAAGACCACCAAGCCCCAAACCAAACAAATAAAATAACTGTAATATCTACTACCCACCTCTGCTGCCTATACTAAAGGGAATCGGATTAGCTGTGTTTTGAGAAGAAAATGTTTACATCGTCTTAAAACAGTTATATCAGCCCTACTAATAAACCAGTTGTATTTTGGATGCTGGTCATTTTGTAAAACAATATGAATACTGTTTGTATCTTTAATGTTTAGCCAATTTTTAGCTAAGACTGTACACATTAGGAAGAAACATAAACTGGACCCAGGAAAAAATGTACCGTGAATTTTCGAAGTAAAACTGTGAATTGCTTGACAGTTTTAATGTGAATTTTCACACTTTGACCATGAAGTTCACAGTTATACTATGAAGTTTTGATGGTAATTTGGCCACTTCATGGTTCTACTGTCTAATTCCACAGTACAACTTTAAACTTGTTTGACTATGAACTGACTATGAATTGTTTCACAGTTGTACTATGAATTTTGATGGTAATTTGGCCACATTGTGGTTCTACTGTCAAATTTCACAGTACATTTTTTCCTGGTGACACCAAAAACTACACCCAAAAACATGGGTATTAGCATGGAGCTTCTCTTATGATTCTCTCTGAGAATGTTTTCCAGTACAACGTGGAATATCACTCTGTGGTCAGGGACTGATTTTGGACAATAACCCTGACTCACAGTTGCCGTTCCAGTTAATCTTAGTGGTGTCTGGCGGACTGCAAGTGTGCCAAGTTCGCCATCAAAGTTGGCAAACCATTCTTTTATGGACTTTGTTTTAGGAAGGCAGGACAGAAAGCTGATGAACTGACATGTTAGGAAGGTGGATACCTATTAAAATGCCATACTGAATGCCACCAAGGTTTTCAGTATAACCCATTATGTTGCCAATGTTTTTCTATGGAGATTCTGTGCTAGTATGCTTCATATTTTGTACCTATTAGCAGTGTGGCTGAAATAATAAAGAACACCAATTACTTAGGCTGGGGAATCTGTTGTCCATAACACCATGTAACAGGGCGCACTTACATCTGCGTTCTGTGTTCCCTGGGGATTGATTATCTCTGGGGATAGGTCCCGAAACCCCAACAACCCTGACCAGGAAAAAGTGGGGTTAAAATGTACAAAAAGCAACAACAGCCCACATATTGTTTAAAAAACAAATGATGATATCACCAACAGCCCATCGTTTTTCCAAACTGTCATTTTTTTCAGTATGTCAGCTTTATGATGCAACAGCTCAGCAATAAACCATTAACTGTTTTCAGTTCACTGGATTTCATTTCTCTGAATGGGGAAGCCAGCAAATCAGAGCCAAGTCTGGTCCTGGCAACCGAACCTACCTGCCTTTCCTATTGGCTCGTCCCTTTGCCTATGTGGTTTCAGAGTCTCACATAATACTTAGGACAGTAGTATGTGGCTTTTAGGAAATCTCTCCCTTCCAGCTTGTTTACGTAAAGTGTCTGCCTTTGTTACTAGGAGGTCACAAAGAATGTGCTTAAATATGTTAAATATTATATTCTCATTTATGTTGCTCAAGTGGCACAGCGGCAATTCGCTAGCCCAGCTATATGGTGACCGAGGTTCATGTCAAAGTCAAAGTCAGATTTACTTCAATAGAGTTTCTTACAATGGAGCATTATCTCAAAGCAGCTTCACGATTTTGTTTTATCTTATATTGTCTAAGCCCAAGCCCAACTTGAGCAAGCCTGAGGCAACAATGGGAAGGAAAAACTTCCAATACGTTATGAGGAAGAAACCTTGGGAGGACATAGACTCAAAAATGGACCCAACCTCCCTTAGATGATATATGTAACTGCTGGTGTGATGTTCTGGGGAGACATCGCATATAACAGTCGGTCACCCCTAGTAGTGATACAAGGGACACTAACAACTCAGCGATATGCGTAGGACATGCTACAATTGCTTCTCATGGCAGGGCTCCAAACTGGCATTTTTCAGCAGAATAATGCTCGCACACAGAGCAAAGGTTTCCCAGGAAAGTCTCTGCCAGATTGCAACATTTCCTTGGCCTGCCCGGTTTGCCAGATTTATCACCAATCGAGCATAATGTGACCAGCTGGGACACTAGCTTCTGCAGCCCACGAGTCTGGAGGATCTACAGACCCAGCTGCAACATCTGTGGGAAAATGTGCCGCAGGATACCATACGCAACCTCCATGTCCAACCATATCTCATCTTGGATCCAGGCTAGAGGTGGCCCAAAAGGGTACTAGAGCCTACTTTCAGCTGTACAGTTTTACCCAATAAACTTATCCTTTGCTCTAACATTGTAATCACTTACCTATATCATCATTACATTCATACATATAAAGTTTCATTCGATTCCAACAACTCCTTCTTGGTGAGGTTTTTTTTGTCAATGAGAGTATTTTGTAAGAAGCTTAACTTTTTTTTACTGTGACTTAACCCGTTTCCTTTACCTCACAGGTGGTTCTGTGCTTACTGTACTGCAGCTGAAGATTATGCAAAGCCCTGATGCCGGAGACAGATGTTTATGGAGGAAGAATGATATTTGAGCCTCGCCGCACATGTGGGAAAGGCAGTCTGCACTGACAGAGGGTGATACTGATAGCTCCCAAACCCACACCACCACACAGGCATGACCCCTCTAAAACTCCCCCATACACACTTTTATGTCCTGTTGGCTTAGATTAAGGACCCCGGAACATTTCCTTGCCCATTCTCCCCACTGTCGTCTCTCTCTTTAACATTGAACGTAATGTGTTACGTTGTAATCACGGCCATAAACTGTGTAAATCTAAAGCAAGCATTATAAACCAGACGCCGAATGAGGATCTCAGCGCGACATCCTGTGAGAAAACACGCACATCCTACTGATCTGGAGCGAGCGCGGCGCATTACTGACAGCTCCCGTGTAATCGTGTGCAAGAACAAGTGTGCGCTGGCTCGATGGGAGGGAGCAGCCCGGGCAAATCTAATCTAGATGTTACAGTGCTGATGAAAGAGGATGTAATAGGATCAAAACATGTTTTGCCAGCTGGATTGTAGCTCGTTTACTAAGGTAATCCTGCAGTGAGAGCTTCTGAGTTTGGGACCACACATGGGCGAGTTGGAGATTTCAGTTTGGAAGGGATCAGCCAAAAGTGACATAGAATGAAAAAAACGATGCTGACTGGCTGGTAATGAAGCAATCTGTTGAAAATCCTAGTTAGCAGAAGCAGACTTTGGATTTTCTTTTCTAGAGATCATAAGGATGTAGCTGTGCTCTACAGCAGTTTGCGCTTGTTTTGACTGTACATAGAGGAAGCCAAGAGAAATCCCCTGTACAAGAGGCTGGAATCATTTTGAAGGAAGAGATTGAGCATGTACTCAGTTTTACTGAAATCTTCATGGCCATCACAAAGCAGGTGGCGGAGGTTCATGCTTTCCATCCAGTTAAACCTTAGCGGACTGTGTGTTTCAGCTGTCCTCTGTACTTCCACGCCTCTGTCCGTCCCCATCAGATCCGATTACAAGCCTCTCCATCACAGCAGCGATGCATTCACGCCATGTCTAAAGCCAAAACAGTGGGACTTGTGGCATGAAGGCGCAAGCCAAGAAGAGATTTTCGAATACAGATCACTCCAGTCTTCAATTTAATACAGACACAGCCACATTACAGCCATCCCCAAGACAGATGACAACAAACTATGTCTGACTAATCTTTGCATTGTGTATGCACAGTAGAGTCCAAAAGTCTTAGGCCACCATTAGATTAGATATACCAGTGTTTTAGCAATGGTATAATGACCATATATAATTATTTCTCAGTCACTTTATTAGAATACAACCAGAAAATACAGGAATTTACATACAGCACTGAAAACAAAACAGTGGCAAGTATTTAGTGTGAGCTCCCTTTACACTTGAGCAATAGCAGGATCTGGGAGCTTCATCGATCTGAGGAAGTCTGAAGAATGTTGGAAGATCAGGAATGGTCTTTTTGGAAGGGGAGCAGCCAAGAAACCACTTTTATCACAAAGGGAACAGGGTGAAAAAGACTAAGATATGGTAAAGCTCACAAAGACTTGATTGAAGATCAGTGGAAAGAGCACTATGGAGTGACGAATCTGAGTTTGAAATGTGTATGTCCATCGATGTTGTCCATGACATGTTATAAGCTCACTGGACAAAAAATTAGTCACCAGAAGCAGCCACATTACAGCTATCCCCAATATCACATTATGAAGTGGTGATGGAATGGTAATCACAACCAACTAGGTTGGACTGATCTTTGCATTGTGTATATACACTACTGTGCAAACGTCTTAGACCACCATTAGATTAGACAGACCATTGTTTCAACAATGGTATAACGACCATATATAATTATTCTTCAGTCTCTTTAACAGAATGCAACCAGAAAATACAGGAATTAGCATACAGTATAAAAAAACTGGAAAACAATCAGAAAAATATCTTCTATAGATCGGATTGAACATCAGCGGAAAAGAGTCGAATGTAGTGATTTCTGAAGGAACACTCAGCAGGGAACTGCATACCATGAACATACGGAGCAGAGTGGCATGCAAGAGGCCTTTGCTCACTTCAGCTCACAAAGCTGCCTGGTTACAGTAGAACGACTTTCGTTTCTGCCTATATGTGAGGTATTCGTTTGTGGAGGTATTACATGCTATTAGGTACGTTTCAGCCACATGAGACAATTTTTTGTCCAGTGAGTTTATCATTGCTAAAACAACAAATCTAATGGTGACCTAAGACTTTTGTACAGTACCGTAGGCCCAATGTTTCATAAACTAGGCAGTACAATCCAGACTGTTATGTAAAAATATTTCAAAGCACAACTTTTAATATACGCAGCTCTGAGTATGTATTACTATAACCCATACAGAATGTACATGGTTGTGTACACCAACCACAGCCTCGAATGTAAACAGGAATGTGAATAGTGGCCAGCCACACTATTTCCGCCTTCTCCGAATATAGCTCCAGTTTTGTAAATCTCTGCTTTGGGTCATAATTCGCCACTCAAGGGGCGTCCTCGCTGACCTCATGTGTGCTCTGAGCCAAAGTGTCCTGGCTCAAGAAAAATGGCTCTGTTTAGCAAGGAAAGGCGCGGTTATCAGTCCAACAGAGGCGCAAGAGTGAGGGTGAATTTTCCGGGTTGATGGGTTTCAGTTTAGAGAGAGCAAAGTATAGCAAAGGAGGAAACGATCCTTCACTGGGCTATTGTTTATTAACATGTCTAATTGTCATTGTGGTCATAAAGGGATGCACATGGTCAGCAATACTCAGATAGACTGTGGGGTTTAAGTAATGCTCAGTTGGTATTAAGGGGCCCACAGTGTGCCAAGAAAATCCCCTAAGCCATTACACCTCCTGCGGTCTGAACCTTTGATACAGGGCTGAAAGGATCCATGCTTTCATGTTGTTTATGTCAAATTCTGATCTGAATGTTGCCTCAGAAATTGTGGCAACGTTTTCTCAATCTTATATTGTCCAAATAACATTCATGCCATGTTCAAAATCACTTCTGTCACCTTCAATCTTCCCCATTATGTTGCTCAGTTTGAACTTCAGCAGGTCCTGAAGCCAACAGCTGCCATGTGATTGGCTGATTAGATGCGAGCATACAATCCAAGCAAATGTGGGTTAATGACTTTGCCGAAAAACCCAAGAGTGGAAATCTGGCACCGCCGGGGCTTGAACCCCGGATCTTCCGGTCTATAGCCCACCACTATCTCATGAAAAGATTGCGTTGCTGTAACGTGCAGTTAAAAAATTCCTCATAATCCTGCACATTATTTTTTTTATGGCCAAATAAAAAATGTCAGCGATTAGCAAGGAACAGTAGGCTATTCATTATTGCTGGAAGACTTCAAAGAACGTTTCAGGAGTGCTGGACTCTTGCCTTTGGCTTTGATAATCTTGTTCGGTAATCTGCGGGAGAGAAGAGCAAGTCAGCAGATCCCTGGTCCCAGCGTGCACTTTGCCTAGCTGAAGCAACAGCAGCGTGGCACCCACTACAAAAACACAGCACCTCAGCTAGCCTGACTTCACTCAGTGACCTTATCGGTGGGAAAATTCCTTGTACGCCAAAGTACTCCACACATTACCCGTTGGGATCAACGAGGCAGCGAGCCATTTAGCATGAACGTGGGGGTAGTCGGTGACTTATTGCTCAGTCACAGCTTTCAGATGGAAGAGCCGAAGCTGGAAAATCTCAGCTGGCTCCCTTTTTAAAAGCCATACAACGACCCGAATGCAGTGGAGAAGCGAGAGTACAGCTGAGTTCTCCACCCCCATTGGGAAAGCCATCGGAGCTAATGTGTAATTAGACGTTACTATTTTGTCCCGTGGAGGAGCACAAGGCAGCCGTTGAACTCCTTGAGCCAGGAAACTTCGCTCTGTCGGTACGGGTTATTACACTCAACTTTAAATAGCTGAGTGTGGAAAGTCAGGAGGCTCGGCCAGTCCGAGGTGAGATCTCAGAGCAGCTGATTTCATCGAAAACACGAATTTGCCAGCACTTCGGCGCGATTCCTCAGAAGTCGGGGCATGCTGCTGAAACGCTATGTTTTAGATAAGCCCAAAATTTCTGCTTCGACCACTTTTAAGTCGTCTTTTAAGGAGGAAAACGCAAGGAAGTATTTCCTCCCCATTTTCCATAAACCCCCACGTTCAGAGTGCTGGGGGAAAAAACACGCTGGCATGACATCAAAGCAGAACACGTGTCTGCCCCATTTCCTTACTCCCTTCTCCATGCATCGCTCTGAGAGGGAGTGAAGTTTGGAAGGAAGAAATGGGAGCATGTGGCTCTTCTTCGCAGTTCTTGTTGTGAAGGCATGCAGGCCTGGCATGCGGAACGGCATGAGCGGCTGGCACAGATGGGCATGGGTAAGGAAAGTCAGGAGCCTCTCGGAGGAGAGGTGGAGAAAGTGCTGACAGCAGCGAGAATTTCACGGCACAGCAAAACAGTTCAGAAACAGTGTGTTTTATTTTAAATGTGTGCACTACTGTAAAGCGTTAGGAGTATTTAGGTTTCTTTGTTACTTTTTTTATTTCAAACTACCGGTCTGTTCACACTTGGCAGGTTTGGTTCGAGTGAAACGAACCCTGGTGCGATTGCTCCATCTGAACCTTGGTGTGCACAACAAGCACCAAGAATAGGTGGCTCTAGGTCCACTTCCAAATGAACTCTGGTCTGGATCAATTGACATATTAATCAGGAGCGTTTCTAGACTTCTTGTCATACTGGGGCACACAGAGAATTTAGAGGGGCACAGCTGTTTCCCTCTGCTCGCCAATCAGTCGTAAAGGCACAACTGTGCATATAAAATAACTGTCAAATAGTAAATAGATTAAGACATTTCTCAATAAGTGGGTTTTAATCTGCCATGGTCGAGAAATTAAAAACGCATTAACACTTATTAACTGCATTCATTTTGTTTATGCTAACGCAACTGAGGCATCTGCTAGTTTAATGAATGTCTATAGTAGTCAAATATGTACTTTTGCTAAGTTATACGGTCATTATTGACCTCTACATCTAACTAGGAGCTATCGTTACCTTATCTGGAGCACGGCTGACTTTATTTTAAATATTTGTGTTGAGACAAAACCGAAAGAAGGTAGCTCTGACTGAAAGCTGCTCAAGCTTTTGGAAAGATGCTAGGGCATACTGGGGAATGTAGTGCCTATATAGCTCTGCTTAGCAGTTCAGGATAAAAGTGACTTTTTACTGCAGTGATTGTAGATGGAAAAGCAACATTTCACTAGAGCAAGCTGGTCTAATGACACTGCTGTCAATGCAGCACGGACCTAAGACATGTAAACGAACCAAACGCTGCGCGTCACGTTAGAAGAATCGACCTTTAAACATCATTTAACACAACGAATATTTCATGTAAAGGACTAATGTACACTAAAAAGGACAGAGTAGCTACTCGAGCATACCTGCTTCTCGCCATTACAGGAGCCGTGTCGCCCACTACACGTCAATACAGGCGTTTCCTTTGCAGCACGAGTTCGTTCGTGTTCGTGTGCAAAACGAAGGAATTAAATTGAAGGAGCTCTTTGTGAGTTATTATCAGGTACAAAATACCAGCACACATTAAGCATCAACGTCCAAATGGCATAAAAGCTGTCCAATCAGTGAACGTTAAGGAAACCAAGACTAAAACGTGACAGTGTACACTATACAGTATAGGCAAAAGTTTGCGGACAACCAAACATCCAAAGCATGAGAAGCCTGTTAGTATGGAGTTTGCCCCCGCCTTTGCTGCTAACAGCCTTTGTTCTTCTAAAAAGGCTTTCCACTAGATTTTGGAACATGTCTGTGAGGTCGGCTTCTGAAGTTAGAAAATAAGCCTTCCAGTGCATTTTCAAGGTGTGTGATGGAGCTGAGGTCAAGGTTCTGTGCAAGTTCTTAATCAAAGTTGGCAAACCATTTCTCTATAGACTTTGTTTAAGGACAGAAAGTCAATGAACTGTGTCGTTGGAAGCGGAAATCTATAAATGTGGGTCACTGGTGTATGAAAACGACGTCTTTATACTGCCACTGTTTGTCTGTGGAGAATCCAGAAATGTATGTTTTATATTATGAATGAAAGCACAGTAATTAGAAGGAGTGTCCACAAACTTTTGTCAACATAGCTTATCCTTTTCTGCTATGGTCTGGACCAAGTTGAGCAAAGTACAAATGCACCCTAAGTCTTAATTCGTGCAATAGCTGTTTTAGTTTTGATTTAGTTTTTGTTTTTAGAGATGCTTTTCCTTTCTTTTTTTCTTTGCTCTGGTTTGATCGCATAGGAATTGATTTTCTATTATTTCTTTCTTACAACTACATTCAAACACACACACACACAGCAACATTTAGAGACACCAAATGACCTAACACATCTTTGGAATGTGAGAGCACTCTGAGAAATCCTACGCGAACGCGGGGAGGGGTCTAACTCCACACAGTGGAGTCCGGGGTCGAGATCGAACCGAGGATCTCTGGAACTGTCAATGCCACTGTTTTCCACTACACAGCCCTACAGGCAGATAACATAAGCTTCAGCAGAATGCATTCAGAATGTGTGCCAGGGGAGTTAGAACCAGTCCTAGCCTAATATTAGGTGAACAGTGCCTTACACACTATGAAGAACGTAGGGAATAGTGAATAGGGGCCCATTTTGGATACAGCCCATAATGACTGGTCCTTTACAGATTCAAGCAACGATGTTAAACATTCTGCTTCCAGCAGTGTGCAAATTCACAATGCTCTTTGTGGACAGGCAACACAAGGCATGTTCAATCGTTAATGCTCTACAAGTAAAAAGGGAAGTTCCTTATCTGTGGATGTGTGAATCTGCTGACTCATGGCAGATTAGGCTTTAGTGCGAAACGATATGAATGGAGTCAGTGTTTGTAGTTTTGGTTTAGCTTCTAATTTCATATCCCTAGCGCTAGGTAAAGCAGCAGGGCCGCTGTCGCGTCATGTGCTCGACTTGGCACAAAGTCCGCGTCGTCTGCGGAGCCGAAACCAAGGGGGAAGCGAAGGATGTGAACAGTAAATATTTGTGATAGGCAGACGTATAAATAGTGGGCCATCAAAACACCGTGTGACAGAAACCAAGCCGAGGAAAGAAGTTAGCGCGAATAGCCTCGGGGGACTCGCAGTTTAACACGCTCGGCAACACAAGCGACGACAGCTGCTATGCACATTATTTATTTCAAGGGGAAATGACAAGCATCATCAATCAACATGTAAAAAAACCGACATGTGCACCATCGGGCATGTTGAGCCTATGCAACGGCTTAAAATAAATACTTCTTTAAGAGCAGATAATACCGACAGAATATGCAAAGAGATCCGAACAAGACCGACGAAACAACGGAGAGGCTGAAACCGAGAAGAAAAAACAACACACACACAAACCCCTTCCAAGTTCAGCTCCCCCCATTGTCACACAAAAGTGTTGTATAAAACGTCTGAACTACATTGTAAAATACAGCATCTTGCAAATTTTTTAGGCGTTTTCCTCCACGTCTTCTCAAGGTTCTTCGGAAAATATTAGCTGGTATTATAGTGTGATTTAATCAGGACTTTTCAGGACGAGCGGGACGACGACGGTGTGCTTCCGCGTGACTTTTGTTAGTATTCACATGTTAGGTCATTGACAGTCTGAGAAGCGGCGGCCATATTGCACAAAGCTCGTCTTCCTGACGGACGCAGGGACCGGCGAGCGGGGACTCCCTCGTTCCGTCTCTTTCAGAGAGAATTCTGAAACACATCTGCAGGGGGGTTTCACATATAAAAACAATTTGGTTCCACATGATGGTTCCATACGCATGAGTACAGGTTACAGTACGGAAAGGCGAGACATACTTCCTACAGACAAGCTTCTGCACCTGAACAGGTTACAGTCATGGCTTTCCCTTCACACTGATGTGCAGAAGACTGGGCTCCACCTATTCATATGATACAGTCCAGGGGTTATAACGATAGCAGTCGATAACGATAATCAGACGATACTTTGGCAGTGTGCATCTTGGGTCTAAAGTATTTCACAGAACCCATCTCTCAGCCGCCTGAATTGGCTCCGTGGCTTGCCATCTTGTCATAAGGCAGCTTTTTTGCAGAACGGTTCCGCGAAGGTTTGCCGAGTGTGTTTTTGTGCTGGTACTTTGGCTGGGTTAAGCCAACACAGTGGACGCTCCATTTACATTCACGGAATTTAACAGACCTTATCCAGAGCGACTTACAACTGATACAATCTCACAATCCAAGCAAATGTGGGTTAAGGATCTTTCTCAAGAACCCAACAGTGGCAGCCTGGCAGAGGTTGGACAGCTGACTCCTCAAGTTTGTCCTAATCTTCCTATTTCGCACGGTACTTAGTTCACAGATGGTGAGCTGTCTTTTACAGCAACCAATTTCCGACATACTTTGCAGATTGAGGTCTTTTGGGCAACAGCCATCTTTTCAAAGCTGAGCTACACATCTAGCTAAATCTAATGATGCAGACTGCGAGGCTGGAGGTGTCTGTATTTTGTCTCCTGGTGCGGTTTGTTCTCTCATTTTTAAATTCAGCTACATGCTTTTAGGTAGAATGCCTGCTTAACTTGTGGCACTCAGTGGGCATGAGCAGTAACCTATCCTACCTGCCCATTTCTTAGGTCATGTTTTTAGCGGTTTCAACTTTGAAAAGACAGCAATCTGCAAACTGTCGGAAACCGGTTGAAGTCAAAAGACAGCTCAACTAACGTATTTCACCATCTGCGAACTAACCTGTGTGCGGAATATAAATATTATGACTAATTTCTTGAGGCAGCTGTCCATGACAGGCTTAAACCAGCCAAGATACCAGCATGAAAACACACTCTGCAAACCTAAGCTGAATCATTCTGCAAAAAATAAAAGAAATAGTGCCTTAAAAGAATGGAACAGATGGCAAGACCTAACAAATGTCAGACCCAGTGCCAATTCAGATATACACTGTGAAAGTATCGTCTGATTATCGTTACAGACAAAATCCCGAAAAATATCGCGATATCATTTTTGGACAATATCGTACAACCCAGGAGATCTGATTTGCAAGGTGCTACAAAAAAGGGAGCTCTGAAAAACTCCTAAAAACAAGTCTGAAAAGTCCAGCGATGGCCGGAGGAGAGCGAGCGCTCGTTCACAGCTGCTTAAAACCAGGTGAAACTGAAAAACCCTGCTGCTCAGTTTCGGTTCAAGGACCTTCACAGCGAGAGCGTGTGTAAACAAAAGGCGAGCTCGAGTGTGTACGCCGAATTCCTAACACAGGTCCTGCCAGTTTTGGCTGCCGCGTTCAATGTGCCGTCGCCTCGCCTCCACGGAGCGTCCAAGCATAATCGCACCGGACGCACAAGTCTCCAAGAACACGTCTGAAAGAAAAAAAAGTCTGAGCTGAAAATAAAACTTTCTAGGCACTATCGAATGTCCAGAGGCGTTTGTTTTGCAAACTGGAGAGAGAGCGAGCGACTGGGAGGAAAAAGGGCTACGCATGCTGGTGAACTGGCGTCCGAACGCTTCAGCACGTGGCGGTGACGGGACCGCACAGATGACCTCGATCCGAGTCTTTCCCCAACGGAACGCGAGCATCTCTTTTACGAAACGCATAAAGGAAACTCTCTCTCTCGGAGAAACTCTCTCCCTCTCGCTCTCAGCCGATGATCTTCTGCGGGATCTCGATGGAAGCTTTGAGGAAGACGGCGTTGTCGCGGATGTAGTTCCTCTTGCGGATCTCCTCGTGCGAGACGAACTTGGGGTAGCCGAAGCCCAGCGCGCTCTCGTCGAGCGAGCCGCGGCTGCCGCTGGGCTTCTGGAAGTTCTTCCAGTTCGGGTCCGGGTTGAAGGTCTCGGTGATGTGCTGCGGCTTGGACAGCGACGGGTCGCTCTGGTCCAGGATGGAGAAGGTGACCTTGTAGGAGAAGGGCCACTCGAGCAGGTTGTCGTACTCGCCGGGCAGAACGCGGATGTAGACGGAGAGGTGCGAGCCCTCGCCGCTGCCGTTGCCGTTGAGGAAGGCCGAGGCCTGCAGCTTGTAGCCGTAGCGGTGCGTGTAGAAGGGCGGGCTGAAGAACTCGTGGTTGCTGTGCATCTTGGCCTCCTGCAGCTTGCGCGAGTAGTCGCTCAGCTTCCAGATCAGCACGCCGTCGTGGCTCACCGACAGCTCGTCCAGGTCCCGCCGCAGCTCGGCGATCTCCTGCCGCTGCCGGCCCACGAGGTTGCACATCATGGTCAGGTGCGACTTGGTGGTCTCCTCCAAATGCCGCCCGATCACCAGCTTCGGGCACTGCGAATAAAAGGACGTTTGAACAGAGATGAGTGTGTTTACATGCACTTAATAATCCGATCAGCGAGTCTGCATGCGCTCGAGTAATCAGATCATGGCAAAGCTCCGGGTTTACATGAGTCAGGCGATGATCGGATTCCCACTTTGCAACCAACCAATAATCTCACCGAAATATGAGACATAAACTTCCATATACTTACACATTCTATAGTTTAATATACAGTAAAGTACAAAAGTCTTAGGCCACCATTGGATCTGTTGTTTGAGCAATGCTATAATGACCATTTATAACATATTGTCAACGATTGGAGCCAAAAATTTCAATCTTGGATTCCTCATCAAAATACTTCCTTAGATTTGTCTTAACCTATCATCCTGTTCCCCTTCTGATAAAAAGGTTTCTTGGCTGCTACCCTTCCAAAAAGTCCATTTCTGATCAAGCTTTCTCGGACTGTAGAAGGGCCAACTTGCTGCTAATGCTAAGGTGTCACTAAATAGACTATAAAAGCTGCTTTTCTGATTTTTTTTTCAGTTTGTTGATACGGTATACACATTTCCTGTATTTTCCACTTGTATTCTAATAAACAGACTGAGAAATAACTGTATATGGTCATTAAAGCCTACATCAAATAGTACATCCGATCTAACGGTGGCCTAAGACTTTTGCACGGTACTGTAATCCTGTTCAACATGTCCTGTTGCTTTCGTATCTTTACTTCACGTAAAGTTTCGATTTCTCCCATACAGTCGGTCTGAACTAAAAGAACACACGTTTATAACCAGGAGTCAGTAATTCTGAGGCCACAAATCAACACCTGTTCTGGAAAAAGTGGCATGAGCTAAATACATGAATCACGAACACAATCAGGACCTCGGGGCACTCGACTCATTCTTCTAAATTCAGTTCAAAGCAGACCGCGCCGCGCTGTCAGATTTTGTTTCGCATTAGGGATACAGGTCCGGAGGCGCATTCTGAACGTCCAACCAAAAACAACAAATGCAAATAAGTCGTGACAGGAGAGCGCGCTCAGGGAAACGGACTGCTAAATTCACCGAGGAAAGCCAGACTCACTCTGTGCTTGCAGCCGGCTTCTTTAAAGGGGCAGAGTACTAACGCGCTGCCGCAGCTTTCCTTCACGTGAGTGGCGAGATCTTCCCGGGCGATGTTGGGGGCGCCACACTGGTTAGGGCACTGGACTGGGAAGCGCGGGCAGTGGTACTGATGATTCTGTGGAAGAAGGAACAAAGCATGGGATAAAGGTTCTGTGAGACAGGTCGCTGACAGAAATGGTCGATGGTCGGACATTACCATAGTCCCATAATCTGTTTAGGTCACTGGAATGTAAACATAAGGGGATTTGTGCAAGAAAACTGTGTGCAAGATACCGCTGAAAACACGAGTGGAACGCTACCATCTAATAATAACAATAATAATAATAACAGAGACTCAACGAGTGAATGTGAACCAGTTTATACATCTAGATATAGGTTAGAGAGAATATACTGGTAGTGGAGGGACAAACAAAGGAGTACTACTTACAATAGGACAGGCATAGCTTGGTATAAATAAGCAGTGGAAAGTCATACACACAAAAAAAAGGTCTCTAAAAACATCAGCCGAGTAGGACTAATCTCTAGTCCAAATGTGAGCTAACGAGCAAGCGACCAGTATGGAAGTCTCTCACACACACACTCACACACACGAGCCTGCAGACGCTGTAAAACACAAAAAGTGCGTTTGTCTTGCTATCCTTATGAGGACTTTCCATTGACATGAATGACAATGAAGGACTACAGCAGCTTCATCTCCACCTACCTCTAACCTAAACCTCAGTAACCTAAAGCAAGTACTTTGCTTCTTTTGGTTGGACAAATAAAATGTGTTTTTAAAAAAAGCAGTCAAAGAAATGAGGACCGGAAAAACGCTCCATACTAATCTTCCAGATTGTCCTATCATTATAGGGACATTTGGTCCTCACAAGTATAGCAAGACAAGACAAGGACAAGGATAAGGACCCAAGAACACACACACACACACACGAATGATGGATTTCCTGCTCTTAAACTCCCACCTCTGCTCGTGGATCAGTGCTGTTTGGCTGTTGAAGTGACCTGCTGTTGACGACCACAAGGTCCGAAGTTACAAGAATGATTTTTTCCTTTTTATACTTTTTTTTCATTGTTAAGTCCTCGGACGTTAAAGTGAACAAACGTTGGGCTGGTGGTTTTAAGATTTAAGATACTACCACTACTACTTCTACTCAATGACTCGGCATGTGGAGGTAAACAAGCAAAGTTTTACTAAACAGCCCAAAGTGACTGAACCTGTGGTCATGCAGAGGTATGAAGATAATGTGCTTTGCCAGTGGATCAGTGGAGTAGCTCACTGCGCCCGAACACCCGAACACAGGCTTGGGCTGAAGGACGAGGCAATGCGTGTGCGTTGTGTGTGTGAGGCTGCAGGTGCCACGAACTGAGGCTGCGCCAGCTCAAGCTGTGACTGACTGGCACCAAGCTTAGCTCTGGCATGAAAGCCCCCGTTTATGCTGTACCAGGCGTTCTGCCACGCCACTTTTTGGGGCCTTAGCCCTCATTAATAGGTGACTGAGGCACCAGTGTTCCTTCAGCAAACACACAAACATACAGACAGTGCGCCTTTCAGCCGCGTTTTACCACCTCATCTGGAACACCTGGAAACGTCGAGTCAGGGATGAAAACAACAACACCGGAAAAGAAACGAGGAGAAAATGGGCAATTTGTTCGATTTCACAAAGCTAGACTTTACATGCAAGGAAGGGGGAAGGAAAGTGGGGGGATGAAAAGCGTTCAAAGAGCAGGCAAGGTGCAGATTTGAAGGACGACAGGAGGACAGGCGACAGCATGGAGAGCCATTTCTGAGAAGTATGTGGGGGTGAGATCCTGTAACGTTTTAAAGCTACAGTGGTACCTCGGTTCTCGACCATCTCTGCACTCACTGAATTCGGTTCTCAACATATTTTGACTCGACTTGATTCACGATTCAGTACACAGTGATTCAGATTCACAGTAGCTCTCACTCAGTGAAGATCTGTGCTGTGTTTATCGAGGTTTTCTTTATTTTTACATCTTAGTGCACATAATGGGTCCTGAGTTCACCAATAGAGTAAGTGTTTTGCTTTGACTTTTCACTTTCCAACCATTCTTCACTAACCTCCATGAGATTTTCTACACTTAATATAAAATAAGCTTTGTGTTAATGATTTTGGCCAACTGTAGGTTACTGTAAGTGTTTTAAACAGTAATGTCGGCTCCGCTATGATACAGTACAGACTATATTACACTCCGGTTGATGTTACATTTAACTTGAGATGGATTTATCTGAACATATCCCCATCATAAATCAGGGAGCTCCTGTACAATAATGCCTTATACAGGATGGATTTTCTGGGGGTCTGGAACGGATTTGTTCAGTTTACATTATTCCTTATGGGAAAAATGTGCTCGGTACTAGACAAACCTTCTAGAACGAATGGACGATAAGAACCGAGGTACCCCTGTATATCGGTATACAGAAGTCACCGACTGACTAGGGCTCCTGGCTAGATCATGACACCGACCTGGATGGTGTCGTAGACGAACTCTTTGCCGCAGTATTTGCATGGCTGTGTGCGCTTGGGACACTCCGACATGGTGTGCTGGGCCAGGAGTCTTCTCATCATCCTCGCCCCGCATTTGTTCTCGCAGTACACACTCTCCTGGGGACAGATGCCCTGGTGATTCTGAGAGAGAGAGCGGACATTAAAAAGACATTAACGTTTGTCCCAAAGTTGCACAACTCATTTCACTGAAGCTTCTACAAGTGCAGTTTGGGTGGGAGATATGGGAAGAGACTGCAGACAAAATGCATACAGATTCTTAAAAGCTACTATTCAAATATTATCCTGTACTAAATAAAGTGATTTATACCCAAACTGTGCTGCACTTCATCCCATTAAACAGGACTAATTACACTCTAGAATGAAACGCGCAGCTGGTCAGTGCTATTTAAGCACTGGCGCTATCCTCGATACTCCCAGATTTATTATGACATTATAAAATATCGCCATACTGACACAAATCTAGCACTTTGGCTAGTAGAAGGTTTTTAAACAAACTTTAAGGTGAACATTTGTTTCTTGAATGTCAATATCACCACCATGTTCTAGGTGTCCACATACAATATCATAATTTTATAAGCAATAAACAAACACAAAGCCCAGCTAGTCCATAAATCACTAGTGGCGGCAATAGAAAACGGAAGTCGTCAATTTTTAATTCAATCTTCTCTCTCTGCATTAGTAAACAGAGAAGTCTAGACGTCCTCATCTAAAAAGCCTCGTTTTCAATCAGTGTTAGGGCTGTGTCTGAGATCCCCGTGCGATCTAGCTTTCGGCGTACTCTTTGGGGTGCTTCCCTTTGAGACGCTCGAACTGCCGTGCTTCCAACAAATCGTTTCCTAACGCCTGTTTGCATCATGTTTGTTGTGGAAAATTCAAACCAGTTCAGTTTTTGAAGCCTCCACCTCCTGTTTTAGTCAACCTTAAGGACCCACCCACTCTGGCCTACAGTTGGTGCATTCGTGGGTCTGTCAGGAAAACATGAGCTGGACTTGCAAAGAAGAGTAGTGTCTGGTTGTTAGAACACCTTGGGATGCCATGTTGGCGCTTTCAGCACAAAGTGTTCTCACAAATATTTACGCGACTGAACATGTTATTATTGATCACAACTTCTAGTCTAATAACATAAAAAACACTTAGAAACTAGTTCATAGTCTGTAAGGATGCATTTCTGCATATAAAACCAAAAAAGAGGTGGATCTCTTAGAAAGAACAGCACAGAAGCTGGATCACGTAGCGAATGAAACCACATCAATCTTCACCCAAGAACTAAACGGAGACGGATCGAGTACCTCGAAGGCCTCGCCGGTGAACTCGCTGCCGCAGAACTCGCACTTCACCTTGCGCTTGGGACAGTCGTGCTGCAGGTGCTCGGGCAGGTCCCGGCGCGTCAGCTTAACGCTGCAGCGGTTCGGGCACGGGATCACGTTGAACGCACAGGTGGAGAAATGGCTCTGTGGGGAAACAACACAACGTCAGCGCATTTATTCATCGGGGGCGGTATTCATAAAGACTCTTCATAAAGAACCCTCTTCGAGAGCTCCTAACGTGGCTTACAAACTCTCAACTAGGAGTTTAAGCTTAAGAGTGATTCAGATGCGATCTGAGAGCCACTCCGAGCGAGGACAATACAAAAACTTTTCTCGCCATGCGGAGATGGTTGACCTGGTTGCTAGGCATGACGCATTCTATCGAGGTCTGTGACTGATCTGCCTTTGATCTGTCTGAGTGCAGTAAAACCAGTTCTTGTGTACTTAGAGAGAGCGTACAGTGAACTGACCTGCAGCTGCTTCATTTGGCCCGTCCAGCGGCAGCCTTCCTCACTGTGGATGCAGCGGATGGCTAAACCCAGGATCTGCTGCTCCAGCTCTGGGTCAGGATAGATCTGCAGAGTACATTAAGAAAACAGAGATGAAGCAGAGCCCTGAACCACCTCTTGTTTCTACGCTCACTGTCCATTTATCAGCTCCACACACACCTTATAGATGGACTTTGTAGTTCTTTGGACTGTAGCCCATTCGTTTCTCTACTCTGTACTCTAATGGCAGGACCCCCACAGGACCAGCGCAGAGCAGGTACTGTTTGGGTGCTGGATCATTCTCAGCACTGCAGTGACCCTGATATGGTGGTGGTGTGTGGGTGTGTGCGCTTCGGTTCTAGTTAGACATTTCATTCGCGAGCGCGTCTGTTTGTGTTAGTTAAGAGGCCTGCGTGCCATGTTCACACGTCGTTAAGGAACGCGTCAGGCTGGTGTCGGATGGACACAGCTCTAAGCCAGCTTAATTATACAGGGCTATACAGGGCTTCCCTGTCACAGACTGGTCGACTAGACTTTTAGACCACCCACTGTTCTGCCTTTCGTACCGCACGAGCGTCCCTGAACTGAGTGCAGTTTTGGAGCGTATCATTACGAGCAGGAGCGAAATGATTGAGGGTGTGTGTGTGTGTGTGTGTGTGTGTGTGTGTGTGTGTGTGTGTGTGTGTGTGCCAACTGCATTTCTCTTATCCATCGGGAGGGAAGAAGGATGAGGCAGCGCTCTATCTAATCAACTCAAATCCGCTGGCCAGCAAAGAGGGGGAAGGATTCTCTCTCACACACACACACACACACAGAGAAACAAAGACGTGCTGTCTGTGAGGATCACATGCAAGGCAGTGCTGCGGGCATGTCTGTCTATCACACGTGGAGTTCCCTACTGAGCACAAATGCTGGTGTGTCACTCGAGCTGGAATGAAGCCCCACGTCAAACTCAAAGCCATGTGCAGGAACGCTCTCCAAGCCCCTTTCCTTCGACGAGAGTGCAGTCGGAGGTGTGAGATGCACTCGGAGCATTTGCCTTAGGAGTGTGTGATATCGAGTGCGTTTGCATGCATTAAAAATCCGATCGTAGCCCGATTTCTGCAGTTATTCTGATTGTTCAAATGGTCGTGTAAACAGAATACTCCGATCTACAAATCAGATTAAGTACTCCGATAAAGAGACCCGGATTTTACCCCAGTAATCGGACTGCTCAATGCTTGTATACCAGTTACCCGATTCCCTAACCCGACGCGATGGCCAGGTCCGCTTACTCTAAAGACTTGGCTTTATTTGGCCTTTTTTCCATTGAATGTGACGGAATTAAAGGCTGCGAAAAGGCCATCGGACACATTGTGGAGACTGAAACTCAGTATGCAATGGAGAAAACAAAGAACCTGATTATTTAATATTAAAGTTTGAAGTTAATATTGGCTGGTTGCAAAGTACAAATCCTGTAGAGACGTGTAAACCCATTTCCCATTGTCTGTCTACTCAAGTGCATGTAAACACGTAGATCAGATTACTGACAATGCACTCAGTGACCCCAAAGAAAAAAAAAAAAGATATCTCGATATTTTCTGGGATTTTGTCCATCACGATAATCAGACGATACTTTGAGGGTGTACATCTTGTCTCTAAAGTATTCAAAAGTTGTTTCAAACCCATCTCTCTCAAGCACCTGAACTGGCAGCATGACTTTCGCCATGAGATTGATGACACCATTTGTTATACTTTTGGTAATTGGATTTCACATAGCATGTATACCAGTTAGCCGATTTCAACTGGGTTGCCAGGTCCACTAATGATTAAGATATTACCGTAGACAATACACATCGTCTGTACGCAACCAGGAATCCCCAGTAAGGACGTCCCTACTAACATGTCTGCAATCCTGACAGTCCTTTAGATAGTGCTAAGCTCTTGGAACAAGCGCGCTCTTTGACGCTCTGAGCCTGTCTGTCTCCTACAATATAAAAGGCGCGATAAAGAAACAAAGGAAACGCCGAAGTCCTCGTGTGCCCGCACCGGCCCGATCTGATTAAACGCTTTTGAAACGAAGGGCTGTGGAACGAGCCAAAACTCTAATTAAAGAGACTGGGTGGAATCCCTCTCCTTTGAAGGGTGTAGCGCAATATCATCCAAAAGTGCAGGTTGTAATTTCCTCCCCTAAACAGATCAGGAAAAATAGTACTTTTGGAGAAGTGACTGTGAGAATCCTTTTGAGACGCGTTTTGGAGAAATTACTAATCCCTTGCAGCAAGCTCCCCAACGGAGCTCGGTACAGTTCTTCGTCTTCACATCACGACCGCGTCAAACAAACAAAGCCCTCGTATAAAAAAAAATCAAATCAAATAAATCGCTGACGAAATTCCGCTCGGCTTTATCGTCCGGGGTGCCACGCAGTGACATTTGCCGTGCTCGATCTTGTTTCAGTAGACACACATCAAAATTGAGAATAATTGAGATGATTCATGCTGCATTCTCTCTTCACACCTCCTCTTCCTACAGCTGCCCTCCTCCACATCTGACATTCCGGGTTAATAAGAAGTTTTGCGGCTGTTGCTTAGCGTAATGTGCAGGATTCCCATGTGAGCCTGCTGCTCTGTGGCGCAGAACAAAGCCCTGCCACCTTCTCGCTCACGCAGCTGACAAAATACCGCCTGGATTTGCCGTTTCCACCGACCTGCTTTTTCACTCGCTCTCGGGGAGTAGGATCCGCTCGTCCAACTTTAACACTCCAAGCACACAGTGATTCAGGTTCAAATTCCAAGCCAGAGGCGACAGTGGCAAGGAAAAACACGCCCAGACCAATAAATAAAGCAACTCTGAAAAGGACCTGGTTCAAAGCAGGAACTTTATGCTGCATTTACCTCAGCCTGTAGATTATAGTTTCTATAACGGCTGCACTTTATTTTGGACTGAAGCAGGATCTAGCCACCCTAGTTAATTTACCCTAGTGCTTATTCCACCCAATACTTCAGCTAGGTGTCCCGCCCGCAGTCATCCCAGTCACAGCCTTCATGTTCAGAAAAATGTGATAATGTAAGGGTATCGCCTCGGATAAGATCTTCGTTTTAACGACGTGTGAGCTGACATTATCGAGTATGTGAATCTATATCTACATCTAGGCATTTATTAGACACCCTTATCCAGAGCAACTTACAACTGTTACAGTCCAAGCAATTGTGGGTTAAGGGTCTTGCCCAAGGACCCAACCGTGGCAGCATTGCAGAGGTGGGATTTGAACCCTGGACATCCAGGTCTATAGTCCAGTGCCTTAACCACTAGGCCATTTTTGGCAATATCGCACATAGGGCCCTATATGATGCTAAAACATACCCCAACCTGAAAGTGTAATAGAAATAACACTGGCTATTGTAAACAAATATACAATATTTTGACATAGAGCAATTTAATTGTTATTAATTGTAATAGTTACATGTGATATCATGACTTCAGTCTCCGGTGGCCTGGTGGTACGAGCCTGCCGCTGGAAACAGAAGTTCCCCAGGGAATCCCAGGTGGGGCTTACAATGCGAAGGTCAGAAAGGTTTGTGGACACCCAAATATTCCACCCAAAACACAGGTATTAGTATGGAGCAACCAGTTCTCCTAAAAGGGCTTTCCGCTAGACTTTGGAACATGACTGTGAGGTCGGCTTCTGATGGTGAACTCTTTTGGGATTCCAGTGCATTTTCAAGGTGTCTGTTAAGAGTTGAGGACAAGGTTCTGTTCAAGCCAGCCAAGTTCTCAATCAAACCTGGGAAACCAATTCTCTGTGGACTTTGTTTAAGGGTAACAGGGCAGAAAGTTGTTGGAAGCGGAAACCTATAAATGTGTCATATTGAGAGTCACTGGAGTATCAGTACAACCCGTCCTACTGCCGCTGTTTGTCTATGAAGCATTCAGAAATGTCTGCTTTATATTATGAACGTGTTACAAGTGAGTGTTCATGAAACAGCAGAGCTCAGTAATTAGAAGGAGCGTCCACAAACTTTTGAAGATGAAGTCCTGCGGTGCCTGACTGAAGCCATATACACTTTGCAGCCTCATCTACACACACTATACTATAAATAAAATGTAGGCTCATAGACCAGCAAAACCTAAACCTAGAGGAGTCGTGATTGGACGATTTCATAAGAAATGTGCCTCCGTGAAACGGATTAAAGTGATGATTAATATCCAAACAGTGCTTAAAGGGTTTAAGGTGGTTTACCTTGGCGTAGTCCAGAGGGAGCTGGTCCTCCGGGCACTTGAACACGCCCTCACTGCAAAGAGAGGAAAAGCACATGTTAATGCCGTGTTGATCGTTTGGCCGACTCACTGAACACTGACACACATCATTTCTTTTCACGATCGTCCTTCCTCGTGCTTAAAGATCGCCTTCTATGGTGCTGATTACTCCAACACGTGGATCAAACGGAGTAAATTGAGATGGTTTCAAACCACTTTGTTTCAGTTGAATCTTGATTCACGATTCATGATTCAGTACACAGTGATTCAGTGATTCAGATTCACAATAGGCCTTGCTCAGTGTTTTTCTTTATTTTTACATTTACATAACTGAAATAATTCTTAGTACAAATAAGTCCCCATGTGTCCTAAAAAGGTTATGAATGACAGCCAAGCGAAAGGAAAACTGCAGCTCACCAACAGAGTAAGTGTTTTGCTTTAACTATTACTAAATTACATGTGATTTTTCAACACTTTATTATAAAATCAGCTTTGTGTTCATGATTTTGGGTAGCTGTAGGTTAATGTGAGTGTTAATGTGTAAGCAGCTCCGCTATGATACAGTACAGACTATGTTACACTCATCGGTTCATGTTACATTTAGCTGATGATGGATTTATCTGAACATATCCCCATCATAAATCAGGAGCTCCTGCACAGTACAGCTCCATTAATGCAGATAATGCCTCATACAGGGGGATTTTCTGGGGGTCTGGAACCCATTCATTCCATTTACATTATTCCTTATGGGAAACATTTGCTCAGTAATCATCGGTACCACTGTACTTCGATACAATCTCCGTGGACCTTTCCAGTGACCTACTGCCTTCTTGTTGTTGTTTAAAACAGCCCTATCTATATGTATCTATAGGTGGCTATTGAAGGAGACAGTAACAACAGTATCTAAAAAGCACAAGGCGGCATCTGTAAAGGAAAACGCATGTTAGTGCCCAATCGCCCTTAAGCCGTACTGAAAAGCTGGGATTTCTGCATTGTCCCTTTCTCCCCTGGGGAAACGCTCATTACTTTCCTGATTGTTCATTGGGAGCTTCATTTGGAGGTGAATTTTCTTTGTTGTGCCTCTACAGTACCGTGTGAGAGCCAGAAGGAGTGAGTGAGGCTGTGATTTAGGGCCAGCGGTGGGTAGGGCGGCTCATTAGTGAGCCAGGACAGTCAGTCCAGGGCACTGCTGTCACTGTGAAATCGCATTAATAAACACTGGAAGGGGTTATGCTGATGGTACAGGCGTACAGGTCAGCCTATAGGCTGTTCTGAACACGTTCGCTCCTCAGAAACCTAACAAAATGCCTTTTTTGTTGAATTATTCCCTAGAGCTCAGTTAGGAAGACGCAGCTACTGCCCGAGACGCAGGAAGACGAGACAAAAAATAGGCCATAATGGCACGTATGACGCAGAAACATTTTTCGACAGTGAAAGGTGAAGAGACAGTGACCACAGTGTGAGTACGGCTGAAAAGGGAAGAGGTGCAGGGATTAAATTAGACGCTATTGCACTGGAGGTCACAAGCCTCATGGGTCAGGAGTCTTCACGAGGAGACGCTGTCTAATGAACAGTCTTTGGCCTGATGAATGGATTTTTTTTAGCTCACTGCCATCCTTCAGCCCTTAAAAACTGACAATAAAAACAACGTAATGAGCGGCTTGAGATCTGGCAAATTGTGGAAAACAGCCTACAATGTGTCCCAAGGGCCTACTCTGGATCTGGGACCCAACAAAGACACACAGCATGATTGGGGAGAGGACAAGCCTACAGCTGTACGGTGCTAATGCTGAAAGCTTAACGCGTGTCCTCTTTTTGCCCCATTAGGGTCACTGTGTCAGCTGGTCACCGGGCAAACAATTAATACCCACAATGAGTCTTCTAAAAGGCCAATCAACTGGCCAGAAGATTACAGAGCAGTGTATTATAGGTTCAGCCGAGTCACTGCGTTCAGGCGGTTCTTTATGAGATGAGATTGTGATTTACAGCCCAGGCTGAAGCCCCCTGCCGATATGCATCCATACAGGAAGGGCAAGAGAGCGTTCGCCGGGAAGGAAAACAAGTGCCTCTTCAGCTTAAGAGACAACTCTGAAACGAGCACAAAGAGGTCGGTCAGGCCCTGTCAGGCTGATTTCTGTTAAGAAAGATAAGAGAAGACCTGGAGTGACCCAATCAGGTGCTCAGGACCCTGGCACTAACCATTTCAGCCAGCTACCAAATCCCATGCCCAACGTTCAAAGTCCGAATCGAATTTCCCCATAACAAGTAATGTAAATGTAAACGTTTATATTCATATGTAATTAATGATTAAAAGCATGAATAAAGCAACGGACCTTACACAATGCATAAAATAAATATAGACATTTAATAAGTGAAACTAAAGTGACACTGTACAGCCACTGAGGTGAACACAGCCTTATCCCTGGGACAGCGGCGCCGAGACTGAGGGGGTGTCTGAAATCCCACCCACAGATTAATATAATATAATGTAAATGTAATGTAATATACAAAATATCATCTTTGGAAGGGCAGATCATCGAGTGTTCTATTAAGGTGCCGAAGGGTCAAGTCAGAATTTCTGTTCAAATTTGGGGCACCACTGAGTGCCCATTTTCTGATCTATAAGAAGGTAACAAAACAAAACTGCATGATGACATACGTGACCACGTGATGCACCGGTGCTGGCAGATAGACGCCTCCTTAATACAGATATTTTGCATATTTTGGATTCATCGCGGTGCGTTCCAACCATAACGTGTCAGCAGGAACCAATAAGTGGAATCGAAATTCTGTTTTTGAACAGGTACCCAGTTTTGGGTTTTGTTACCCAACCCTAGTAAACTATGAAAGAACATAGCATGTTTCATGACATTAATCTTTCAAAGGTCCTGCTGGTCTCTTCTATTATGCAGGCAGGCATCACAGCTGCTCCAGTGCTTGGAAGGACCGGGCAGCGGGGAACACCCGCAGGGTAACTCTGCTCTGCCTCCACCCACCCCCTCTCAAAGTGAAGCTTTACATGGCCTTAGCAGAATGTAGCGTAGCGAATGATAATGGGAACACGACTCAAAACGACGGAAAGGAATAGTTCCTCACGAGCCAAATCAGCACTAATGTGTTACAGTATAACCACGTGAAGGACTCTTAAACCCCTCACCCGACCCCTTTGTAATCCATCTTGTCACGTCCTAAAATCCTCCGTCGTGCCCTGGAGCTGACATGCGAGAATGAGCCACGGCTTTGTAGCTATAGATGTTGACAGCCATCACAACACTGCTCTTGAACTCTGGAAACTGCCTTTGACAGCAGAGAAGTGGCCAATCGTGACGAAGCGCTGCG
Source organism: Ancistrus triradiatus (assembly GCA_025084515.1). Taxonomy (NCBI): domain Eukaryota; kingdom Metazoa; phylum Chordata; class Actinopteri; order Siluriformes; family Loricariidae; genus Ancistrus; species Ancistrus triradiatus. The sequence goes on from JAJAGP010001399.1 coordinate 35,846, forward strand.
AACAAAAGTAGCCTTGGCAAAGGGTGAGGTGATTCTTACGGGGCGCTTTCATTCCGTTTGCTCTTTTGCTGACACGCTCTGGCTAATTGCACAGCAGACAGGAATTCAAAGGAGTGGATTGCGAGTTAATTGAAGAGACTGAGTCATCCAAAGTGCCAACTGTTCGTGAACTGCGCTTATTTTTTTTTTTTTTTAAGTTCCAGGGCCACCGATATGCGTGTCGGAGAGCAAAAAGGCCGGCTTGAATGTAAAGTGTTTGCAAGCCTGCCCGAGGGGATTTATGATTCAGCTCATTCATTTTCCTTTCCAGGCTAAAAGCCAGCTTAACTCTTACATGCAAATAAAACCTTATTGCAGTCTGGCTTCCAATACCAAGAGCTTCAGGTTTCAGAGTGGCGAGGTTTCATCTCGGTGCTCTTTAAAGGTGACCGATTTGCAGATCCGTTTGCGAACCGTTCACACGGCGTGACGACCACCTTCTACAAACGCACAAAAAATCCGGCCTTCTCAAATGGCAGCACGGGGTTAAGTCGCCTTACGTTTCCTGCATCTCGAGTGACACCAGTGTTATGACTTCGGATTAAACGAGGCACTTCTCGGAGCAAAAACACGTGCTGCCAGACAGAACTTTATGTTTCCTCTCTGACTTGAGGTCACAGATGGCTGAAGTTCAGCTAGTAAATAAATGCAGCGCCTGCACATGTAAAGGACTGCAAGACACGGTCTTCCAATTCCAGAGTTAATAAGGGGCCAGTTACTCTGGTGCAAAAGTTCCTAAGTTCTGAAAGAGTTCCTGCATTGGAAAAGAGCCTAGAAATAAGGGGGGAAGGATCTTGGCCAAGATACATCGTCAGTCTTGCCACATGCTACACACGATGCTCTCGCAATGCATACAGAGCCCAATAATGAGGCTGCGGCTTCTTAACGAGGGCAGATCAGCCCCCGGATCCCATGTGCGAGCGACCCGATCACTCCCAGCGCTTGTGCAAGTTCCCGTCGCGACGCCGTGACGCGCGCCGCACACGCCATTCGAAACTCAAAGGCGGCTCAGTCTCACCACAGGTCGCCCGGGTTCGCGCTTACGCCACGGCCCTCTAGCATCTCGCCGTGCTGCCAGCGCTTTCTGTGCTGACATTTGGCCGAGCGAGCCATCTGTTTAGCTAACTCACACTCCCTCCGTGCTAAAAGGTTCACGGAACAACTGTTTTGTTTTTTAAATGTCAGCTTTCTTTATCATTAGTGCAGCTTTGGAGGAGCCACTCGGCCTCGGTGGTTAACTTAATATAATCATAAACCTTAATAAACCAGCTTCAGCAGCTTCTCCTTACAGTAATACTTCAGCGAGACAAAAACAAGCCTCAAGTCGCCTAAAGCACAATTGAGGTTTGAAGTCGTTCTAGTTTAAAATGAGTTCCGCACAGTCAGTCAGAACTGTGTTAAAAAACGCAAAAGCTTTTCATCAAAAAGCCTAGTTTTTTTTACTGACAGAGCTAACTTTAGTCACTACAGCTGCTTTGACCTTAGCGCTTCGGGCTGCTCGCTCTGTACTTGCTCAGGCTTTTCAGAACAGCCCGCCCGAGCGAAAAAACAGCTAAAAAGTCTTGTCGGAGAGAGGATTCGCTCAGTTCTGATCCCTCTGTGCTCCGTTTGTACATGCTGCAAGCTAAAAGTGCTCTGCTACAGCGCAGCTCCAAGAGCTGAACCAGCCTAACACTAGCTAGTAAAGTAATGCAGAGTGGAACAAACACTGCTGTCGGTCTATTTTTGGAATTCTGTATAGTTTTTATTTGCTCTCCAGTGTGTGTTATTCGCTCCGGACAGACAGTTAACATCAGCTTATTTTTTTCAGCCCTGTGCTTTTCTGTGCAGCCAGAAAAAGTACATGAAGCACTCTGACAATGGATGTAGACCACAGCCTCAGCGATGAAAAAGTACAACCACATCATACACGCCATTCATTTGAGCCATCTAGCACTCCCTCACAACAGGGAAAGCTTTTATTGCTAATGCAGACTAGCTAGGTAGCAGGAACGATGGAAATAGTAACAGTTTCTATATATAATCTCCTGCTTAACTAGAGCTACTTATTCAGTGTCACAAAGAACTCCTCCACTCTGCACTTAAACGCTATAAAAACAGAAGTGAAAACGTCCAGCCTTGCACTTTTTGCAGCCTTAACTGTAACGCTGAGCTGCTGTAATGTATGTGGCATGGAGGGTAAGGTCGCTGCCCCCCGTACCACCCACACGGGGTGTTTGTGGTACCCTCTGGCTGTGATGGCGGAGTTTTTGAGAGCGTGTTCTGTTTTCTCAGAAGGCAGTGCCTGATGTTTGCCTTGCGTTTGCTGTAAATAAAACTCACTTGTGCCGGGAATCGTTACGGACAAAGGGCGAACGACAAAGGACAAATATCGCACGCCCTGCACAGCACCACGCCCCCCTTAAATACAGGTGAAAGCACCTGGTAATCGGGTGCAGGCTGCGACGGAGAACACACACACACACACACACACACACACACACACACACTTATACGCAGCACTGGTCCGGTAACATTACACCTGTGGCAGGACTTGGGGTTGCGCTTTATGCAGCTGGCACCAGCCAAGTTGAGAACTGTGGTATGTTTTGGATATTTATGTGTATGATTTTCGATGGGAATCCGATAATTAGGGCACTACTAATTTCACGGGAACATGTGCTTCATGTCATGGACATGGTTTTTCAAAAATCAACTTTGTAAAACCCATGTTGAAGTCAATCCTGATGCCTTAAGTCTCTCCCACATGCTGAGGGATATGGTTTATTAATTCAACAATGGTATCGGATCGATATCGGGTATCGACTGATATGCAAAGTTGACGTATCGGTATCGGAACTGAAAAAGTTGGATCGGTGCATCCTTGCTCAAAAACAGAGGTAATCCGCTGTTGTGCTGAAATTGGCACCGCTGCCTCCAGACGCAAGTGTTTCTAGTTAATATAAGTAGAGTAAAGGTGGATCACCGCCATTTTCAAGTAAAAGACGCTGCATGCGCAACAGGGAATGCATCCATCAAAAGCAGTGCTGAATTCGCAGGTGGGAGTGATGAGCGCAATGACAATAACCACTTTGTTTTTCACTTAATACATCATTCAATACCTTACATGAGATATGTAATACTTTATTCTAAAATAAGCTATGATATATACAGTATATATTCAACTTCCGATGGATTTGTCTGAACGTGTCCACATCATAAATGGGGGACTACCTGTTTGTGACTGTTACTGGTCAGGGACACGGGGTGGCACCGGAGCACATGTCAGGAATTGGCACCGGTCCGTGGCAGGGATGGGTAGAGATCAGTGTTGGAGCACCGGGGGATGAGCCCCGTCCCAAGCCATACAGGCCTTGTATAGATCCAAATGGCACCAGAGCAGCAAGCAGGTCAGACATTTTCTAGGTCAGAACCACCGATACAGTCCTGGATATAAGAAGGGGAAAAATCAATTCCATTTAATTAGCTCCGGCTACACTTCAGCGTGGCGGAGCTGGAACACTACACGCATGGCTGACTTCTCCAATTCAGCCTCACTGTCTCGCGTCTGAGTTACAGCCCGGGACAAAGAATAGATCTTTTAGTCAGAGCATCCTCAAACACTTACGCGCTATTGATCCGGAGAAGGAAGTGGATATGGCCCTTAGTTAATGAGGGCATTTGTGCTAATCTAGTTGGAGCAGTAAAATTCTCCTGCCAAGCCATGACATCGTACATCCAACCTTACTTGAACATCTTTTGCTTTCATGGCCACTTTTTTCCCCACTTTATTCGAATCCTTTTCCCTTTCACCGGACTGGTTTCCCTTATATGAGTGAGGCGACGCTCACAGGTAAGCAAATTTCTCTCCATGGGCACGTTTTTCATTCATTGCTGATGCCGGGTCTAATTTTACTGCTACGAGCAGAGAGGGAAGGCAAAGAATTTGAAGGCTCAGTAATCCTGCATAAAGCCTGCAATAGGCAAGTTTGCTGCTGCTGAGCGGCTTACTAGAAGTTCAGCCAATGGGATACCAGTTTGAGAAAACTCAAACAGGGGAAGCACTATGAAGGTATGCAAAGCTAAACTGTGGATGTTTAGGCACTTTTCCGAAAGCGCTCCCCTAAGCTTGGGTACTCAGAAGCAGGATATCCTGTGGATCTTAAAGATCGGACTGTTTATTGTCAGTCCCCATGGAGTGAAGAAAGCAGGAAACTGGGATCTATTTTCAGAGGAGGACTGCTGATTTCCGCCACTGAAGCGCAGACCGAATGCCTCCTCGTGTAATGCGGCAACATTTTCTCCGTTACATCTGACTCCTCACGGACTTCTCTATCTGTTGCACATGTCAAACCCTCTCCTCCGTGCACTCTTCCAGAACACGTGCACATCTCGGGTGATAGAGCCGACCACAGTCGAGCATCCGTAACTGGAAAAGATCCAAGCTCACGCTTTCATTACAGAAAAGCCCGATGACGCCTTTGCTACGATGAATCAACGCAACGAGTACGTGTCTTCTTTCATCTCTAGAGCCGCACACGCTGACATCACATCCTCCAGGAGCGCTTCTAAACGGAGATAGCAACGTCTTCTTCGAACAAGAATGCGGCGCTTACATAATGACGCATTAGGAAGACGAGATGGATCTCCGGATTAGGCATCTCTCTGCATGGCAGTACGGTTACAGACCGATCAAGGGCCGTGTGATTTTATTCGCAGTAATGAAGTGCTTACGCAAAGGCTTTCGCAACGCTCCAGAACTGACTGATGAGTCATGTTCTGACTCCTGGATGCTCTCGCTCCGCTCTGTGACGTTTACATTTAGTCATCTAGCAGACGCTCTAAAAACGCACATGGCTTTGGACGCTCATGTTTTTGAGGTATAATAAGAGTTTTAAAGGGAAAAATAAAGTGTACTTAAAAAACAGAACACTTGGGGCTGTGGAACAAACAAAGGCGAGTGCCGTAGACAATCACAGCCTGATGTTATTCGCTGTAATACTCGAGGTCGTACGCTGTACACATCTTTTGTCGGATGCTATGTTAGGGCAGGGTAGGGAATTGTTACCTCCTTTTTGGTGGAAGGTATTGTCAGTATTTAAGCATATTCAGGTCTTTGATTTATTCTGTTTCTTTATTTTATTTGTCCTATAAAAGCAGTAGAACACTCAAGGTTGTGTGTTACATTCTAGGGATATAAAAACATCACGGGCATGATTGGGGCACAGGAACAAGTGTAGTGATTAGGAGTGGGTACGATATGATTCCATCACGATACACTGCATATTGTGATATATTGTGCTATTCCACACAGTTCACTGAAAATACAAAAACAGCTGAAATACTTACACCATACTAATAGTTATGGTGTAAGATCTGAGTACCTCACATCACATTAATAAGTCAGCGGAAAAATTGAGTAAAAAAAAACTGTACTGCGACATCTGCAGGAGTGGAGACTGTAGTTTGGACTCCATTTAAAATGTGATTTTTCTTCCTTATAACCAAAACGATATTTTGAGCTGAAAATACATACTGGGAGATATTGCTGTACCGATTTGTTTTAGCACAGCCCTAGTAGTGATACTGTGTGAAAACGCCGTGCTGTTATCGGATATACCAGTGAGATACAAGTCGCTTCTCAACCAAGATCGTAAGGTCTTAACTAACTTCCATCGTGCATGCGTATTCTTTTCAGCGCACTATCCAACAGCAAGGCACAAGCTCTTGCAATACCCATCATGCCACGGCTAGAACGCATAATCATGGTGCCGATTCAGAGCGCCGGCGGCCGAGGACGGTGGGATTACCTCACTGTACCCGTGATCGCAGCAGGTGGGGAAGCCAGATAATCTCTTTTCCCAATAACTTACTGCAAGCAGCTTTGCTTTCCATTGTCCAGCACCCATCACCCATCATGTCAGCATTGTGGCTTGGCGTACCTGTGTATTCTGCCTCGTACACAACTTTTAAAGCTGCACAATTCATACGAGGCACGATTCAGCGTTCTGTCTGAAAATGCCAGGTTCTGCTGGTTATTCTCTCTGCAGCACGGCCCGGCTTTAATGCAACGGAGGCCATCTTGGAATGCACTGAGCACATGTGGGGGCACACCCAGAACAAGGCACCAGCAGATCGCAGGGTTCTCGAACTGCACCACCACACATTAGATACCCCAGCCCAGGGTTCAAACAGCAGCACATGTCCCTTACCTCGGAGTCAATGGAGCTCTAGCTGCTACACGAAACATTGATTTCCTTTGTGTTTTTTGAATGACGCATAATAATCCTCACTAATGTCTCTGAATATTGTGGAATCTCTAGAGAAACGTCGTATTCCACAAGTCTACAATCCAAGCAATTGTGGGTTAAGGTTGTTGCTGGACCCAGCAGTGGCAGTTTGTCAGAGATGGGATTTGAACCCTGGACCTTCTGGTCCATAGCCCAGTACCTTAACCACTAGGCTACTACAAGTAGCTCTACAAGTTTGCATCAAGGCTCCGCAGTTCTATCAAGAATATCCTTTCTGCGGTAATACTGAGTGTCAGGTTCATGAAGAACTGATAATCTGGGTGCCAGGTGGAGGCTTTATTTAATCCTTGTGGAATGGAGATTGAGGGGGAAAAGAATCTACCACACCCTCGAAATGCTGCCTCCCTGCCTAATTGTGCCTTCCACATAACCCTTCAGCCTAGAGGACATCAGGAAGCAAGGCTGGAGAACTTTCCCACGAGTTCACCTTGATAAAGGTAGTTGCGAAACGTAGCACTTCTTGGAGGAAGCTAATGATTTTGCTCTCGTTTTCTGCTGACTAACCTCCAGGCTGAGTCACACAGGGTGATGGTGGATGGCACAGGAACTCGGTTACGCACCTAATCGGCTATGAGTCACCTCCACTTCTCTACTCCGAAACTTTCCTCCTCCTCCTCTACTGCTGCTGACTGCGCTATGCTGATGCTGAACGTTCTCCCCTGTCAACGTCCCACATAATCAGCAGCTTTTTAAACTGTTTTCTCAGGTCACTTTCCTGAGAGTGACTTCAAAGAGGAACGGGCGGAGGGCCACGTGATCCAAGTCGTCCACCCGTCCCGGGAGCTGTTACGTAATGCTGGTGTCTTAACTGCAAATCCATAGATCAGAGGAAGAGGAAAGGGGAAGGAGATGTTCATCATTTTTTGTCTCGGTCCGTGCGCATGCGTAAGGTTCTTCAGCCCAGCCCCTGATTGGCTGCAACCACCACTTTTGTGGCCATGGTAACCAGGGAAGGTGAGGCTCTTTGTGACAGATAGAGAAGGGCATACGAGTGTGTGTGTGTGTGTGTGCGCGTGCTTCAGAGGGGGAGACAGCAGCCTGTGCAGACCTACAGCTGAGAAATTCATGATCAAGCCCCTGTTGGGTCCATCAGAGCAGCCTCAGCAGGTAACAAGAACATAGAGGTGTAAGCTGGCGAAGCGCGATGCCGTCATTTTGTCGGTTCAGCCTGCACTGTGGAGCCGGCAAATCGGCCTCCTTCGCTTGTTCACCCATACAATGAAATCTTAAACCAGCCCAAAAATAGGGGTCGACATGAGAGAGAGGGATCACAGCTCCCAGGGAAAAACATGCAAGGATTTCTTCAGCTAATTAATGAGCACGATTACATGCACGATCACAGTCGGATTTCTGCAGTTATTATTCCCATTACTCACGTGCTCATGTAAACCACAATCGCCGATTTCCCAGATCGCACTAAATCAGATTAAGAAATCAGATAAAGATAGCTGGATTTGAGCTCAGTAATCTGATTTCTCAGCGCATGCCATGCCCCTACCTGATTTCAATCGGGTTTCTCAGTATGCGCATGCACGCAAGCATAACCGACAGGCGCGGTCCCAGAAGCAGCTAGTTGCCAGGTCTGCATTTTTTAAGCTCATTTCAGCTTATTCTCTATAAAGTCGCTAATAAATAACAACCTTATCCCACTGATTCAAAACCTAAATTGGGTGACTCTAAATTAACTGCTTATCCTAGAGGTTCACATACTTTTGCCACTCACTGATATGTAATATTGGATCATTTTCCTCAATAAATAAATGACCAAGTATAACATTTGTGTCTCATTTGTGTAACTGGGTTCTCTTTATCTACTTTTAGGACTTGTGTGAAAATCTGATGATGTTTTAGGTCATATCTATGCAGAAATATCAAGCACCACTGATGCGGGTTGCAGGTTTTTGGGGCTTGTTTCGAAAGTGTACAGGCGTGTTGCGTTCCGAAAAACCCATCTTAAGTTGAATGTATCAGAAACTGGTCCATTCATCAGAAACAGACCTGGCAACCGTGTTACAGTGGTGTTACGTCGCATGCACGTACAGGCTGAGAAAACTTGCTCATTGTATCATGGCTATACATGCTCCGAGAAATCAGATTATCGGGATAAAATCCAGCTCTATTTATTGGATTTCTTAGCCTGATTTCTAGATGGGAGTGTGCTGCTTACATGGCCACTTGAATAATCAGATGTATGGTTTTCTTGCAAGTCATGTTGCCTGTCTGGATCAAAGACCTGGCTGTGTCAGCGGAGGACAGGGGCTCAGTGCAGCCACGGACCAGCTCGGTGAACAGAACAGCTCTGTTGTGCTCGGACAGGAAGGAAGCCTCCACAGAGCCGGCAGCAAAGAGCTTAACCGGACGCGCTGAACGGAACGCACGCCTTAAACGGATCTTGGCTCCTCTGCCAGCACCTGTTGCGGCCTTAAAGAGCCTCTTTCACAGAGACAGGTGCAGCAGTGCCGCCGAAGCCTCCGTCCCCACGCTGCCATCGTCCAGCTGCTCCCCTCCCTGGGCCAGCACGTGGATTCCTCACATGCTTGCCTGTCAGCTATGCAACACAGGCCTTTTCACACCACCGATCGCTCGGAGGCTTCGCCTCGACCCTCCGCCTTCCTCTTCCATGCAATCAAACACAATCTCCTCCTAACAGGTTATTCGTAAACATACAAGATATGACACGCAGATGGAATATTACACAAGACTGGTGTATGGAAGCTTGCAATAATGTGGGAATGTGCCGCAGCTAACGGGCAACCTTACCCAACAGTGATTAAGCCAGATCAGCAGGTTTTAAGCACAAGTCATTAGTCTGAAGGCCATCACACGGCAAACGCTATCGTTTCGTACGATTTATACAGATGACAGTAAATGAACTCCAGCTTGTCTGACGGTATCTTCCACACAAACACGATTTTTCGGACAGCAAAAATTGTATTTTATCTGATTTTTCGCAGAAGACAAAAACCCACTGACCAATCAGGGGTGCCTCTGCATCTCATGAAGCAGCTCTTGTATTTTCAGTCTGCCTCTCCACTAGCAGCCTTTTCATGCCTGGAGCTTTGACTCTTTGGCGCTCCCTCTCCTCCCCAGAATCACAGAGCCGTTTTACACGCTTAGACAATGTCTAGGTTTAGGACAAAGCTAATAAAAAAATAATTAATAAAAATAAAATAAATAATATAAAATAAAGTATATACTGATAATGAAAAATATACAAATACATTATTAATAATGAATATTAAATTATACTTTAGTTCTATTTCATGTGACCTCCTAAATCAAATGATGGTGTTCACGCTAAAAAAAGTTTCAGCTCTCATAAGAGACGGTGACATTCCCCGTGCTCTTTTCTTTCGCTGCGAAAAAAATAGGCCAGGTGGGAAAATTAAATAAAAACTGCGTCGTGCCCGGAGTGTATTTAAAAAAAAAAAAATCGCATCCGAATATTCTGCATATTTGGGCCCTTTTTCAAATCACGTTCGGTGGCCTTTAAATTTGTTCTTTTTGCAGTAATATAATGACCAAAAAAATCTAACTTGGATGTGTCCTTCCATAAACATTTTCCACTGACCTCCTTTCCAATCCAATCTACATGAGCTTTAGCATATCTTCCAAACAAGTGTCGTCTTGGCTGCTACCCCTTCCAAAAAGACCATTCCTGATCAAGCTGCTTCAGACTGTAGAAGGGTCAATGTGGCACCACGATGAAGTTGCCAGATGATGCCATTGCTCAAGTGTAAGAAGAGGTCACACTAAATACTAAATAGCCTATAGAAGCTGATTTTCTGATTTATTTCAGTTTTTAATTCTGCACACACATTTCCTACATTGTCTGGTTGCATTATAATACACGGACTATAAATAATATATATGGTCAGTACACCACTGCCAAAACAATGGTATATCTGATTGAACGGTGGCCTAAAACTTCTGCACAGTACTGGAGCTCATCCAAGTAATCTTCAGGCTGGTACCGTGCTTCTCCTCGTTCACACATACCCTCCAGTTCACAGATTTGAACTAACACAAGTGACTCCGGCATGTCCTGGAGGACTTTCCCTGCTCTACTGAACATATATATCGACGCTGAACCTAGTAAACAATTACTGATACTGAGCCCGGGAAAACCACATGCCCGGTCTAACAGGACTCTCAGTACCGTTGAGCAACATGCAAATCTGTACATGCCTCTGCCAGCTAGTCGGTCTCTCTGATAAAACTGGGTTAAAATGTGACCTGGTCCCAGCATGCTCAGAATACGCTAGCACATAGCTCAAATAGCTCACTCTGCATTGTCCCCTGTGGGACGGCGGCAGTCTTTTTTAATAATGAAAACCTATTTAGTCTACAGGCATTTCTGGGCCTCTTCCAACTTTCCACAGTGAGCTTCCTCTACATACACATCTATATCAAACCACTGTTATTATAATGGCCCAGAGCCGCCTCACCATTATAAATATGGCATTTGGAGTTACGCTGCTTGCACACAAGCCTAGAATCAGTGAGGCATGTGTGGTGTGTGTATCAGGTCACGGTACTTCTTTCCACGGCGAGTACCGAGCAAGTGTTTCCCATAAGAAATAATGGAAATTGAATGAATGGACCCCCAGAAAATCCCCCTGTATGAGGCATTATCTGCATTAATGGAGCTGTACTGTACAGGAGCTCCTGATTTATGATGGGGATATGTTCAGATAAATCCATCATCAGTTAAATAAATCTTTAACAGAGGAGTTGTATATAGTCTGTACTGTATCATAGCGGAGATTATTGCACATTGACACTTATATTAACGCTTACAATAACTTCCAGTCGGGCAAAATTATTAACACAAAGCTTATTTTACAATAAAGTGTTGAAAGTCCCATGTAGTTTACTGAGAAATGGATTGAAAGTGAAAAGGAAAAGCAAAACACTTAGTCTATTGGTGAACTCAGGGTCACTAGCATAGCTGCTAAACTAACTGAAGCGTGTTTACTTTTGGTTTTTAGAACTAACCTTTTTAGGACCCATGGAGACCTCTTTGCACTAAGAATACAGTACTGTAGATGTAAAAATAAAGAAAAACACGATAAACACAGCGCAGATCTGCACTGAGTGAGAGCTACTGAGAATCTGAATCACTGAATGACTGAGTACTGAATCGTGAATCGAGTTCCGAGGTGGTCTAGAACCGAGGTGACACTGTATATGAGATGACTTCTGAGATATGCCGGCATAATGCCCGAGTAACTATTAATTATAGCTGTGCTGGTGCATCAGTTATAATATCGGACTACGGACGAGGAGGTTGAGGGTTCAAGCCCCAGTGCTGCCACTGTTGACCCCTTGAGCAAAGCTCTTACCCCCCATTGCTTGGACTGTACCATTTGTAAGTTGCTCTGGATAAGGGCGTCTGCTACATGACTGCTATGTCTAACTGTAGCTGTGTTAAGTAAGATCATTTCAATAAACTGTCTAAGAAGAGAGTCAATATTTACAACATATGACTGTATTGATCCGGCAGTCCAAAGTGGCAGTGCGGTTAAAGGACCCGATCAATATCATATACAGGGCGTAATCCCCGGGGTGCGAAGCTGTAGATGCACTTTAAACTTCAACTCAAGCTTACGTTTGCACCAATACAGCGTGGCTCCGATACAGACAGGAATGGCATTATAAAAGTTCATGAATGGCGTCCCGTGGTTTCGAATCAATTCCACACTGCTGGGTTGAAAGCAGAGAATGGAAATGTTGCCTGTAGCCGAGGGTGGCCCAATGGACTGTGGGGCCATGAAAAGTCCATCGATACTTGAGAGTTTCAAGCACGTGCTCAGGGTCACCGGGAATGCCCGGACAAACGGCCGTATCGGCGTAAAACTTTATCTGTTCCCTTGTGCGTTTTATTGCCCCGACCAAAGTGCATGAGAGAAACCTGTGTGTGTGCTCATGCTTTCTCCGTAGACCTGCCTCGTTTGGTTTCGAAGAATAATGTCACAGCCCCAGGCACTTGAGCAAAGCAGGGCTCTAGACCCAGCTGTGCGGAGGACGCCGCTGAGTGAAAGTTCCACATCTGTCTCGCACAGCTGCAAGCTCACGAGAGCTGTGTGCAAGTCCCAATCTAAGCCCAGTCCCATATTGAGCAGGCCTAGGGCGACATCGGCAAGACAAAAGGGGAGGACCAAGCCTCAAAGAGTGACCCATCCTCCTTGGGCTGCTACATGACACATAGAGGAGCAGGATAATGCTCGCCAGACACAGCAAAGGTTTCCCAGGAATGGTTCTGCCAGATTTGCCAACCGAGCATACACGCTCCAATTTAGTGCACTAAATAGTCTCTTCCTATATAGCACAGTACTACTGAGGGAGCGGCAATATTAACTGCGTCTGACCCCGCATACTTCTATACTGAACACAAAAGGAAAGCAGTATGGCAGACCGGATAGTGTGTCCGAATACATAGTATGCATTAACAGAACGCAAAAATAGTACTGCATCGGGAGCTATTTGTAAGTATGCACACAAAGCACACTATCCTATCCCATGGACCAAAGCCAAGCCGCCGAGGAAGAACTTGGAAAACACTCAGAACAACAAGAAGACATTTAAAACCTTGCCGAATCCGTGGAATCTGACAAAGTTAGAGCGAACTCCGCTGAGAGTGCAGAGCCAGACACAAGCCGGCAGCTGCTGCCATCTTTCTTTAGCAGTGAAGGAGTTTCCATTAGAGGAAAAGCTGAACAAAAGTGATCTGCATGCTGTCATTTCTAACTGATGATGGCGAAATGTAAAAGTATTCCCTGTAATTGACATGATGGGATTTGTGTAACAGATAAACAGATCTAGTGTTGTCACAGCGTTGCTAGTTTTACCCGCAGTAACCCCAGTTGTAAAGAGCAGGAAAAGATAAACGAACAGCTGTGCTGAATCCCACATGGCTTGCTTTTGACTATGCACATGTTTTACAGAGGATAAAATATAGCAGCCTGTGCGGTGCACTATATACCCAGTGGAACGGCGTTTGGGATTCAGCCACAGGAAAGAATGTAGTGGAAAATCAAGACCTGCGTTTAATTTGAAAAGTAAACCGTTCCAAGCGAGTTCCATGCACTGAACACGCCACACAGACTGGATAAACGCGAGCGAGTCCACCGATGACTACTGAATTCAGACGCCACCTGCGAGTGCCCGTCCCATGGCCAAGTGACAGAGGAAGCATATCTGCCTCCCGGCGTGCTCGGTCTATCATTTCCCGATAAGCTTGTGGATCTCCGTACTTTGCTTCCAGCACAACAGCTCTTCCCCAACCTATTCATTCCACAACTAGCCATGTGACTCCCAAAAGACCAACAGGAAAGAGGCCTCAATAGACAGAGGTCAATTCATTTGGGCTTTAATGAAGACGGATGCTGCTCTCACAGATGGCTCTACCAAGCAAAGCAGTCCTTTCTTCCCCAGTTCGCCTGTCGTCAATCAGGCCTTTCTCTCCTCCTTCCTGTGAGCTGGCTTCGGTGTGGACTTGTCAACAAGAAAACTCGTTGTTTTCTTTTAAAAAGAAGCAGCGAGGTCTGTGTAGGGTGTCTGTATGAACTCAAAGGGTAGATGTAGTGGACTTAAACAGCAATTATCCATAATATCCATACAACCGAAGACCAGTCGTGTCAGCCAAGAACAGGCAACAATTCACACGGGCTCACTCAAATCGGACAATAGAAGATTGGAAAAACGTCGTCTGAACTGATGAGTCTCCATTTCTGAAGCGAAACTCCGATGTTAGGATCCGAATTTGGTGTAAACAATATGAAAGCATGGATCCATCCTGCCTCAGCCGTACAGGCTGGTATTTTCTTGGCACACTTTGCACCCCTTATTACTAATTGAGCATCGTTTAAACCCCACAGCCTACCTGAGTTGTTGCTGACCCTGTGCAACCCTTTATGACTACAGCGTACCATCTTCTGATATTAGGATAACCCACCATATCACAAAGCTCAAACCATCTCAAACTGGTTTATTGAACATGACAATGACTTCATTAAACTCCCCCAGTCTCCACAATCACCAGATCTCAATCCAATAGAGCAGCTTTGGGATGTTTTGGAATGGGAGAGTCGCATGATGGATGTGCAGCCGACAAACCTGTTGCTCTCAGGTCAATGTGGACCAAAGTCTCTGAGGAACATTTCCAGCACCTTGTTGAATCCATGCCATGAAGAATGAAGGCAGTTATGAAAGTAAACGGGGTCCAAGGTACTAGCAAGGTGTACCTAATAAAGATGCCGGTGAGAACATGTAAGAGCGACATCTGTGACGAGTCACTGTCACCCTATGTGGGGCAAGATCTGGTCCCACTGGATACAACGAATAAAAACAATCCATTCACTGCTGTCACTTCTGTTCTTTTTTAACTTCAAATTCAATATTAAATGCCGCTTTAGATAAAAAGCTCGATTAATCATTGACCTTGATGAATCATTCATTTGCTGGGTCAGTCCCTGAGCGTGGTGGGGCTCGTTCAAACAGTCACAACTACAGCAAGTGAAAGATCACTGCACTGGCACAGCCTAGGGTTCCCTCTTCACTGAGCCGCTGTTTGTACAGCACACACTGGACACAAGCTTCATTTGGATGCCTGTTCAAAAACGTCTCTATCCAAACAAAGTACATGCACTCATCTTCATGTTTCAACAAAGAGACCTTGGGAGGACCCTGGGCAGCCTAGGTGTCACAAGCAAGAAATAAACTAAATGGCCTAAATGCATAGTAATAGTTTAAATAACAATAACAATAATAATAATAATAATAATAATAATAACAAAATAAATAATAAAAAAAATTATAAAATATTAACAAGAGAATAAATAAATTAAAAAGAATATTATGATGAGTATAAACACACACGTATACAAATATAATAAAGATTATAACAGAGTATAAAATAACAGTATATATAATAAATATAATAAAGAATATTAGAATTATAATAAAATTGAGAATATAAAATAAACATACATAATACAGAAAGCAATAGTTTATAAAAGAGAGAATATAAAATAGTATATATAATAAATAATAAAATAAGATTACAAATGAGAAAATATAAAACAATAGTATATAAAATAAATAAAATAAAGATTATTAAATAGAGAATAAATAATAGCAGTATATGTAACAAATAAAATAAAGAATACTAGAAGTAGCATTATAAAACAGAGAATATAATAAAATTATATATATGATAAAGAAAACAATACATATAAAATATAGAATATTATAATTTTAAATATATAATAAATAAAAAAGATTGTAAAACAGAGAATATAAAATAATAATATATATAATAAACATTATAAAATACAGAATATAACAGAATAAAATAATAAAGACTATAAAACACAGAACCTAAACCAATAGTACCTATAATAAATAAAATAACAAACATTATTAAATGCAGAATATGAGTGGGTCTCTAGGCGTTATTTAGTCCAGTAAATAGGGAGGGTGATCTGTGGTCAATCAGACCATGGGTGCCCCCGTTATGTGTTTCGTAAGACATACCACCTCCTAAAACTGGCCTGAAGAAAAAAAATCGCTTAGTGTTTTAATACAAAACTCTGTGGGGAAACTACCACTCAATAACCGATGGCATTTTATAGCTTCTTGTGATCATTTCATGTGTGTCAGATGTGTGTTCTTTGTAACTCGGCAATTGAGATGTTAGGGGAGCCAAACAGCAGAAAACCTGAATACAAACTGCAGTATCTTTATGGAAATGAGCCAAAGATACGGTTTAAACAGCAAATTTCCACCTGACAATGACATTATGCCTTCTGTCTGGGCAAAAATCTGCTGTTACTACGTGTATCATTTGCATAAAGTATAAGGAAACGTAGCTGCGAATACAAGTGCGAACCGCCAGGACATGCTGCCTCTAGCAAATTCTTTACCGTGAGTGCCAAGTGGCATGTTTGGCATTGTTTGGCTAAGTGGTGGAAGCCAAAGTTTCACTTAACATGCTGTTATATGTTTAAATGGGATTAAACGCATTACTTATTAACCCACGTCACGAGGCATTCTTTAGTGATCGAGCTCTAGCTTCCGTGTCTTCTCGTCAAGGTCTGCCCCACCCGGGACACGGCGTGGGCACGTGACACAGATAAGCTGGGAGGCGCGGGCGACCGGCGGCCATCCCGAGACACGGCTTTTATTTACACATTCCTCAGTCGGCGGAAGCGCGGTCCATTAAGGGCGCCGTCCTAACTGCTGGCAGGCCACGGGAGGCGCTGGGTGTGCCCGCTGCTGTAAGCAGCTCCAGAAACTTCGAGTGGCATACACCTGCGTGACTCACGCCCAAGGTGCCGTTTCTTCAGATGCCTCGTTAAGCATAGACATTGTCCTCGGAGCACAGGGCAGAACGTTTCCTCCGTGTGAGGATGGGCTGACATGTCCAGGCTGATTGCACTGTCTGCAGGAATTGTGGCTGGGATGCCCGGCAAGTCTCTGCGCAACTATGTGAGAGTTTCGTCTCCGTTTAGACCCATGGCAAACTGCGGATCCAATACCGGAACGCTTGAGCTTAGGAAGCGCGGCTGTGTGAATAACACTGTAGTAACTCTTTCACTAAAAGGCTATGATTCAGCGCTTCACCTGAAGGCCACACCGAAGGCGTGATTCACCTTCATGTGTCTGGGGCTTTTTTCCCCCGCCCCTCAAAACGATTCTCTACTGTACTGCTTTTCTTCCCCCAACCAGCAGCTACCGCCGCATTAGGTTACGCGCTACGAGTGGGCGGAAGAGAATTCAAGCTGCAAGTGAGAATATCTGACAAGACACGTAGCCACGTTCCAAAAAACACTTCACACGTTTCGTGATACTACCAGCTCCGTGGGTGCGTAGCACCCTGGGAAATCCGTTTCGTTTTTTCCCCAAATTCCATTTCATTTGGCTTTGATTGGATTTTTTTCACATTATGCTGTTGAGGTTTTTAAGTGTTTTTCTTTAAGAAAATACCTACAATCAAACAAACAATGGCAAAGTGGCTCCTTTGTATTTAATGAAGTTGCTGCTGTAACACCTCAGAACTTGTTGAATTCGATTCTCGAAACTCGATTCACAGTGCTTCACATTCACAATAGCTCTTGCTCAGCGAAGATCTCCGCTGTGTTTATCGTGTTTTTCTTTATTTTGACGTCTACGTGCAAATAAGTCTCAATGGGTCCTAAAAAGGTTCATTTATAAGAGCCAACCGAAAGCAAAACAGGAACTGAATGCTCCAGAACACAGCTTAGCAGCTATGCTATTAGCCGGAGTTCATCTCCTCTGTTTTCCGGTCTTTAATGTGACAGAGCCTCTCCTAGCTGTTAACAGACTATTATGCTAGGCTAGGCTAGGGTATATGTTACGCTACCTGGCTAGCTAGCAAGCTGTACCCAGCATGCCCACAACCAGTTGTTTCCGCTGTGCTACGCTATGGCGATATATGAAAAAAAAAATCATATCAGACAGGAAATCAAAAACGTTACACCTCATGAAGCGTACAGCGCTCAGCCCTAGCTGCAAGCTTCAATACTAATCGGGACTAATCATTCTACCCCAAAGGGGTGGCCATCACACGACCTCTTGCCCATCCAGAATCCCCTCCGAAGCCTGGCACTGCATGCCGCGCAGGAAGACACGCACCACACCATCAGACAAGCACTTTCTAGCAGGACTTCCAACGGGTAACAGGATGCGCTTCCTACTTTCCCACGGGCGAAGCAGCATTCCGTACGCTTTCTAAAGCTAAACAAGCAGCATCCCTCCACTTCCTGCATCGACTGCTTCGTGACCTGTGCAATACGCTCCTACTACTGGAAGGCAAGATGGAAAAATTCAATATGCGGCGCAAATGGAGAAGCAGTGCTCGCCTCCACACGTGCACACGAGGTGTGGGTGAAAGGTCCGCCAGTCTTTCGGCACACTGGAGCCCTAAATCCAATAAAGGAATCTCTCGCTAATCCCATGTCTGAGGCAGCTCGGCTCTCTAACGCCTGTCCGCCCCCATCCTCCCAATGAACTGCCTCTGCCTCTAGGCAAAATGACAGGCAGGGCCAGAGCTGAGGCTTTCCATCGGCTGATTACACAGACACAGAGACACACACACACACACACACACACACACACACACACACACACACACAGAGAGACACACACAAAGAGACGGGTCCATGCAAATATAGTCTGTACAGTGTTTTCCTTTAAAACTTTGCACTGAACAACAATAAACACACTTTGGGGACTGTGGTAGCCTAGTGGTTAAAGTGCAGGCCTATGAACCAAAAGGTCCAGGGTTCAAATCCCTCCTCTGCCAAGCTCTGTTGGGTCACTGAGCAAGGTCCTTAACCCACACTGTATCAGCTGTAAGTCGCTCTGGATAAGGGCAGCTTGAGTCGCAGCACTGGGTGATAATTCCTGCCCTCAACAGCCAATCATGCATGTGATGCGACCCCAACCTGGTAGACTCGAAACTTGGAAGTGCCATGTTGGCACCTCAGACAGACAAATGTCTCAGTTTCTATTATTTGTATACCTATTTAAGACCAATATCTAAGCTATCGGCCGTTTAACCCCACACAACCACCTCAAACACTAACCAGGAAAATGTTCCGCAGACTAGAAGACGAAATTAAACTTTCCATGACTTTTCCAAACGTTCCAAGAACTGCGAGGACAAAATTCACCCAAACAAAACATAGACTGATATTTTGGATGTACATTCACTGACAACATCTTGCAACAAAGTACAATATTTTTGCAGCCTGGGCCAGAGATTAACACGCAGTAAGCAATCCATAAATGCTATTAACATGCCCATCCCCCAGCTGCTGGAAAGCTTGGGTTCAAACTCTAGGCTGGGTCTGCAATGTGAAGGTCGGTTATGGGAACATACAGTAAACAAACCAGGCTCTCATCCTCCTTATACTTTCAGGTTCGCTTGAATGTTTGGGTGCTCTTTAAGCAGCAAATGGTTCTCAGTGGAGACCAAATTCCCTTAGTACTTAATCAGCACGGGGAAGCAGTAACATCAGAAGAAGCTGGAAGAGGATGAAGGTATATTTTCGCTCCCACACAGACCGGGACATGGTTAGAGAGGCAAAGGCTCGTGGTCGAATATCTGGAGGAGAGTACAGCATTCTGGGGTTTCCAAGTCTCGAAATCTACAATTAAACCATTTTGAGCACAAGAAAGCCTTTTAAGTCATCCAAACACAATCTGAAGCGAACCAGAGTTTGCTGGTAGAAGCAAAAAGAGTGGTCAAACGGCACAAAAATAACTTTTTCTGGCAAAAACACTCGGATCTCGTGGGAGGTCAACGATCCAATACATACGCCCAAATTCAAAACAGCGACCAGATGATCGCTTCACGTTACCCTGATGTAAACCCACTGACACCGTGAGAGGTGAGGACGAAGACGACTGACCACAGGACTGGACCTGAGACCCCGGAGTGACTGCCTTTTATTCTGCAGTCTCCAGTCTCTTCATGAGTGACTCACTGTTGTTATGATAGCAAGGAGTGGATGCAAAAAGTAGTAACCGCAGGTTTGTTATTCTTGTAAGACACCATTTCTCTCTTAATTACAGCCCGACACTGAGATTATTAACTACAATTTCTGTACCGTTTCTGTATCCTGATTCCTTTGGTAGGTCTGTTGCTGCTTCTGGACAGGTCTACATAGTATTGTTAGCTGCTTATTAGTTCTGATGGTCTGGTCTAGACAGAAACCGCTCTCACCTGTGTCAAAGGCTACAGGAAGTTCTACATAAAGCCGAATGCACATGTGTAGGTGTCGTCAGTAATACCAAACCACCTTGTTGTCGTGTTCTTTACGCTGTACTGTATATAATACCCATAGGGTGGCATGTCTAAGGCCATGTTGTGATGGTACCTGAGGAACTCCTGGAGGCAGGTGTCGCAGAATCTGTGGCCGCACGTAGAGACCTGCACGGGCTCCCTCATGGCTTTGCTGCACAGCGGACACTGGAAGCGTCTCTTGGGTTTCTCCAGGAACTTGTAGTCGTAGCCGGGCATGGTGAATTCTGGCGACCGACGACTGCTTCTAAGGCGAAGTCCCGCTCAGCAGCGAGCGAGCGAGCGACCAGCCCCCGAGCTATTGTCCTCCTTCAGGGTCGGCTCTCCGGTAACAAGGTCGGTGCCTGCCTACAGACAATGGGAACCGCTCAGTGCCGCCCGCGCGGTGCGATTCTGAAGCGTGTCAGCGCTGAACGAACCGCCGCTGTTACGGGGATTAAACAACCGAAGCGCGTCCGACTCTCCGACCGATGACAGCCTGTGTGAACAAAGCTCCAGCTCCCATCTGTTTAGGTCCCGAAACCACGCCCATCACCTCGGGATGGGCGGGGTTAATTACGTCACCCTCCCTGCAAGTCGGTCGGCCTGCGTTTAATCTCCGTTTCCGCACGCGCCCGCATCGGTGTTTATACAGGCTTATAATGAATGACAGCGCAATTAAAAATAATCTTTAATATTCAACGGAATGGAACATCTAGGGATGAGCGTGTTAGGGCTGGAATAGCATAAATGCTTCCGAGTAAATGATAATCCAAAAATAATCTTTATAACTTCTAAAAAGAAAGATGTCGAGTCGGTTTTACATTATTTATCATTTTTTATTAACTGTAGTCGAAGCAATATGTATATCGGAGCATCATAAGATAAGAAGTGCAAACGCGTATTCGTTGTGGAAAGACCGCCCTCTATCGGTGAGGTGAGTATATATACAGTTACACTATGTTGTTAAAACCCAACAATTACATCCAAAACACGGATATTATGGCGTTTGCCCCCCACCTTTGCTGCTTTGTTCTAGATTTTGGAACATGGCTTCTGATGTTACAACAATGACTCACTTTTATCATTTCCAGTACATTTTCAAGAGGTTCTGTGCAAACATCTCAATCAAACATGGCAAACCAATTCTCTATGGACTTTTAAGGACGGCAGGGCAGAAAGCTGATGATCTGACTTGTTGAAACCTATAAATGCGTCATATTGAGAGTGACTGGAGTATCAGTACAACCCATTCTACTGCCGCTGTTTGTCTGTGGGGAAACCACAAATGTCTGCTTTGTATCATGAACGTGATACAAGTGAATGTTGCTGAAATGGCAGAGCTCAGTAATTACAAACCTTTGTCTATATAGTGTCTACAAAGATAAGCCAGATCTACACAGTACTGAACTGGATTGAGCAGAATGAATAGATACTTACAATTTCCCTACTTTTAACAAGACAGACACAGCCAAATGTACAATCTTTAGACCAAATCTTTTTAGATGTATAACAGCAACAAAAGACTGTTCAATACATGGACATAGTTAACCATTTACAATGAACAAACCATCACTAACAGGTAAAGATTATAGGTAGGTGCCATTTAACGTCCATCCAATCAACGTCCGTTTGCCTTAACGTCCTCGGTCTTAAAAATGATAAGAAATAAAAATACCTCTCTTATACAGGTACGAGATTTCGACTTTATGGTGGGAATCTGATAATAAACCTAAACATAACAGTCAGAGAAACTGTACTCTGCATGTTGAATTTCGAACTTTCTCGGGCAAGAGACCCGCAATAACGATACCGTACTGCACTCTGATGAGGAACCCGGCAGTGCGTGATGTAGGGAGTCACGTGGCGAGTGTGAGGAGTGCTGGGAAATGTAGTGAGGAAAAGCCGCGCAACAACCGCTTTTGTTTTTCACTTTCAGTACACTATTCGATAAATCACACCATATATTCAATACTGTATTATAAAATACACTTTCGGTTAATGACAAACTAGTACGAGGGAACCCTTGCGACACCTGCTGACAGAAAAGCGAATCGCAGTCTTTTAGGCAGAAAACAACATGGTGACATTCCCTTGGTTTTTGTTTCAAATTTCATACAGCACAAAGTCCGGTCAGCGCCCTGTTTCAGAGAACGCAATGCAGACGGTAAACGGCACAAACAAACAAAATAAATAAAGGTTTCTTTGATACATACTGTACAACCCATAAAACACAATCTTTAATCCAGACCACATGGAGTGTGGGACGGAAATGTTTCGTTATGTCTAATTCGAGAGCACCTTATCGAAAAACCGCTGAACCAGACAGTAAGAGAAACTAAATTATCATAAAAAGTCTCAACCACGCATTCTTTAGCGGACCAAAACTCTTTGGCAGTCATCTATGTAAAACGTATTGTGTTGGAACAAACCGACAGGACCTGTTTGGACTTCCTGGGAGTGTGTCACATAATGACTGTGGTCTGAAAACAATGCAGCGGATTTACACCTTAAAGACACACTTTCCAAATCACCTCTAAAATATGACGCTCTTTCAGCCCAAACCCACATAATCCACATAATGGCATTATTATTATTGCACTTTCCATTAATTACCATCCTGCCATTCCTTTGGTGAAGCGTGTCCTGAGGAGGGAAGGGTTGCGTCTGTCCTTTCGCAGGGTTGATCTGAGAGGTTCACTTGGGGACGGGATCTTCAAAAACGGCTGGTGAAGAGAGTGCAGCTATCAGCATCAGCATCAGAGTCAAACATCAACAGCCACAGATGTGAAGTTTAAACCTCTGGTTGTGATCCGGGCATGATTTTGGCGAGTCTGGTATATTCCTCTAACATAGCTATGCTTTCTGTCTGGCATAAGGCTCCATGAATGATCCATATACTGCACATACATACACAACATTTATCTGGTTTCATTGGTTTTTAACATCTGGAACATTAATAAGAGCTTGTTTCATTTATCTTGACGTAGCTGATTTTATCCCACCAGCACGTTGTAAATTCCACAGCGCCTGACCCCAGTAGGCCAGTGACCCACACATGACATCCTGTTGTTCATTGTGTTCAGAGAACATGGCATCTTGAACAGGCTCATCTGACGTTAATTAGGTGCACTTCAGTGAGAAGCCCCTGGCTATTTAGGGCCTAAAGAGGCTCAAACAAAGCATCACTTGTGCCGCCATGTCAGCATTGTGAAGTTTCAGTAATCGCTTATCATTCACATCTGAGCCCCGAGGCAAGAGATTCAGACACAACAAACCAAAGAAGCGTAAATCTAAAGCAGCTCTAATGTTTTCAGTAATGAAACTAATTCTGTTGGAGATGCTTCGTAGATTGTAACTGACAAGCACAAAGTATTTAATCTTTATTACTCGTAAATGGGTTATTCTAAGAATACGAGAAACACGTCCTCCAATTCTGCAGCGTTGATAATGCTCAATCCAACAAAGACAAACCATACATTTATATTATCTTATGTTACTGAATGTTTATTCTTCATTATTACAAAGCCAGAACCTACAGTGACTCTGTGTACTGGACTATCTAATGGTGAAACTCAGTCATATTCTCCATGTTATCACACTTATTATTTAATTTATTATACAACCACAATTGTCCTATATTGTATATGTTATTATATTTACATTATTTATTATATTTACTGCTGTCTTATATTCTTCAGTTTTTATATTCTCTTTTTTAAGTTATACACTCTCCATAATGTTGTAGTCCGTTTTCATTTCTTTGACTTTAACCACAACTATTGTCTATATATTCTAATATTCCTATTTATTGTTCCGCTTTTCATTTCCATACTGTATTTAAGTTTCTGTGTGTCTAAACTATTAGGAATAAATTTATTAATATTATTAATTTCATTCTTAGCATTCCAAATCTAGGCTTTCCAAGGAGGTTGTCGTGGTCTCCCAAGGTTTTCTTCCCTCTAACCTTTAGGAGTTTTTCTTGCCACTGTCGCTCCCGTGGAGCTTTGGCCCCTAGATATTTATAACGCTGCCTTTTGAGACAATGGCTCTGCTTAAAAAAAAGCATTGTGTAAATAATTGATCTGACAATGGCAAAAACTCTTTCCCTCACGTCAATTGCGAGTTCACATTCACGTTCACATTACCCGCAGAAAAACGTATGGGTAATTTACCGATGATTGTCATCAGTGTCACAACCAAAAAGCCCCCTTTCAATGACCTCGTGACCCAAACTACTAATTAAGAATTACTAGAAGGAAAAGGGAAAAGAGGGGGAGAAAAATAACAGGGGGGGAGAAAAGAAAAAAAGGAGAAGGCAAGAAAGGGACGATAAAGGGGATGAAAAAAAAAAGCAGGAGGGGGGAGGAGCGAAATAAAAGAGCGGAGGAAAAGGGGGCGAAGAAAATGGGAGAAAGAGAGGGGGAGAAGAGGGTACAATTGGGGAGAGAAAGATCCAGAAAGGGGGATGACCGAAGGAAAAAAAGGGAAGATGAACAGAGGAAAGGTTCAGGGGGTCCTATGCAGAAAAGGATTAGTACACTCTCATGAATAAAGCTTTAGGTGACTAGGTTTGATGACTGACATAATGGTGTATTGTTGTCATAAAAAAGATTTAAAACCAACAGATAAGAATAGTTTGAACTGAAGATTTGGAATGACTTCAATCATTTAATACAGTGGGGCAAAAAGTATTTAAGTCAGCCACTGAATTGTGCACGTCTCCTACTTGTGGCACTTGGCCGGCCCCGTTCATTTCTTCCCTTAACACAGATCATCGTCCTGTTCCCCTCTCTCGGCGTAGTGTGTTACCTGATGTAGCCTGTTACTTTGGCCCAGCTCTCTGCAGTCCATTCATCATCATCAGGTCCCCTCCGGTGTAGTTTCTGGATTTTTTGCTCACCGTTCTCATTATCATTTTGACCTCCACGGGATGAGATCTTGCGGGAGCCCCAGATTTGAGGGAGATTTCAATGGTCTTGTATGTCTTACAATTGCTCCCACAGTTGATTTATTCACACCAACCTGCTTGCCTATTGTAGATTCACTCTTCCCAGCCTGGTGCAGGTCTACAATTTTCTTCCTGGTGTCCTTCAACAGCTCTTTGGTCTTGGCCATGGTTGAGTTTGGAGTCTGACTGTTTGAGGCTGTGGACAGGTGTCTTTGATACAGATAACGAGGTCAAACAGGTGCCATTAATACAGGTAACTTACTACAAATACTTATTTTCCACCATGATTTACAATAAAATTCTTTAAATATCCTACAATGTGATTTCCTGGATTTTTTTTCTCATTGTGTCTCTCATAGCTGAAGTGTAGCTATGATGAAATGACAGACCTCTCTCATCTTTCTAAGTCGGAGAACTTGCACAATCAGTGGCTGACTAAATACTTTTTGCCCCACTGTAATTATGTAACAATTATTTAATAGATCATTCTATGTACAGCATATTTATTTATACTGCACACCTTGTCACTGATTATAACCGACTGCTGTTTCCTGAGCAGCGGTGCATGACTTTGAGCTATTATAGTAAGCGCGGGCGATTCCAGAGCTTTCTCACAGAGTGCAAAAAAAAAAAAAAAAAGACAGATTAGGGTACATTACGTTTGACTGCCAAGAGCGTGTTGCCATGGCAACAGGCCACTGACGTAACCGTGAACGGGTGGCTCTCGTCAAGCTGCACTGCCTTCGGTATCCCAGAGTCCTCCTCTTTCCTGCCGAGGCGCCCACGGGCTCCTTTCCCCCAGGTATACACCTCGCCGTCTAAAGAAAGCAGAACGCACCGGCGGCGCATCGGTTATTAATAACGCATCGGCAGCATCTCTTCGCGACCGCAGTCGTGAGCGTGGAACAAGCCGAGAGGCGATTTATCTCTCCGTACGGAGCGCAGGACCGCACGAAGCAAAGGGCTCCAGGCACGGGATGAACTTTAATCTGTAACACGGATAAGAATGCTGTTCCCCTTACTGAATAAAATTAAAGCCAGAAGCACACGATGACGCGCTAAAATATCTGACCTAATGCTGAAACTGCTTTTGTATAGAGTTCTGTCGAGGCACACGAAACAAACAATCAGCACCCACGTGCCACCATCCCCGAGTGGGTCCTGTAACTTGGGTGGGGCACACCTTATGAACACATAATTAAAAGTTAAGCAATATCTCATATTGTCAAAGCCTTTCTATATTCTACATGTCTAGCAAGTGCCAATAATTCTGCTATTAATGATACGTGACACCTGATGCTACTGGAACTGTTGACTGGATGCCAGTACCTGCTCCGATAGCCAGAGTAAAGGCATCTCCGCAAGCTACCATGGTGATGCCCTGCAGCCCCGGCACTGGGAAGGGCACTCTGCTGTTGCGGCGAGAGTTGCATCCGAGCTGGCCGTGCTGATTACTGCCAAAGGTGAAACACTGACCGCTCTCTGGATTTTAGGACACGCACAGAAGTAGTCAACAGCCTGGTTAAATGCGATTGGGCTTTAAAATACAGTGGCACCTCGGTTCTTGTTGTGACTTGCTGAGAATCGATAATGGTGAGAACTAAGCAAATGTTTCCCATAAGGAATACTGTAAATTGAATGACTGGGTTCCAGACCCCCAGAAAATCCCCCTTGTATAAGGTATTATATGCATTAATGGAGATGTATTGTACAGAGGCTCTCTGATTGATGATGGGGATATGTTCAATAAATCCATCATATGTTAATATAGTCTATACTGTATCACATTTGAGATTGTTTTATTGTTTAAAACACTTACATTAAGCTACAGTGGGCCAAAATCATTAACGCAAAGCTTATTTTATACTAAAGTGCTGAAAATCCCTTGTAATTTATTGAGTACTGGATTGAAAGGGAAAAATAAAAGCAAAACACTCTAGCGCTAGCGTGGCTGCATACAGTACTGTCAGTGTAAAAATGAAGAAACACACAGCGGATATCTGCTCTGAGAGAGCGATTGTGAATCTGAATCACTGAATCACTGTGTACTGAATCGTGAATCATGAATCGAGGCGCGCGGCTCGACTCATACAGGTTTTAAGCAAGTACGCCGAGTATCGAGCACACGAGAACCGAGACGAGTTGCTCAAGCCAAAATGTGTCGTGAACCGAATTCGACAAGAACCGGGGTACCACTGTATCCAAAAAACAACGCTTGTCTCACCGGTGACCGCGGCGGAGTGGGCCGTTCCGATGTCTATGTAGACAATTCTTTCAGCAGCCAGGGGAGCTGACCGGACAGGCTGAAACGTGTGGACCTCCTCTACCTGACAACACGAGACGGGCTCCTCCGTGCTGCTGATCTTATCCAGCCCGAGTTTGTTAAACCTGCAAAAGACTGGAAATCAAAATCTGGATCCGGGGTTCATACTGGGTCCTGTTATTTGGACGGTAATTCATCAACCATTGGCTCTTACATCTGTTAAGGAGATGTGTGGAATGTGGACCGTTCAGGTCTAGGTCATTTCCTGTGATGCAACTTCTCTAGGTCGCAGTCATTTCCAAAGTCATTGAGCAAGCACGGCAGAATCAACATACAGAACAGGTTAGTCAAAGCAAGGACGTGGTGTCACTGAGTCAGAAGTTCAGTCATGCATCGCCCAGAGCAAACGTAGGTATCAGTCGTGTGCTGCTGTCACTACAGGTACAGTACTGTGCAAAAGTCTTTGGCCTCCATTAGATTTGTTGTTTTTTTCAATGGAACAACGACCATACATGACAGATTGCAGACCCACGAGTATCTAAGAAAATCTGGACCCTACCCCCCCAGCCCGCACACACGGACCAAAAGAATAAAGTGATTCTTTGCCAGTCTTTACTGGCTACAATTCACAAAAATTATAGCTATTTCCTTTTCTCTTTGCTTCCTTTTGTATTTTTTTGAGTAAAAACAAACAAACAGATTTTTCCAGTGAGTGAGTTATTTTAATTTTATTTAATAAGTGCAAATTGTATTTTGACAAACTCAGGGCACCCCCTGTGATATCTGGCACCCTCTGAGGAGGGTGTACCATGCTTGTAGAAGATTGGACCCAAAAATTTCAAACTTGGATTTGTCACTCCGTAATCCTCTTCATTCCAGTCTTTGTGAGCTTTAGCATCTCTTAGCCTTCGCACCCTGTTCTCCTTCCAAAAAAAAAGTGATGTCTTGGCAGCTGCCCCTTCAAAAAATACAATTTCTGATCAAGATTCTTCAAACTGTAAAAGGGTCAACTTGGCATCCCAATGAAGCTCCCAGATGCTGCTACTGCTCAAGCTGTTTTTTTCAGTTGTTCAATATACACAATACAAATTTCCTGTATTTTATGATTGTATTCTAATGAAGAGACTGAGGAATAATGATATGTGGTCATTACACCATTGCTAAAACAATGCTCTATCTGATCTAATGGTGGCCTTAGACTTTTGCACAGTACTGTAAGTTTTCTAAAGGTCAGCACAGCTACGTTCTGTTAGTACAAATAAGGTGAATAGCAATGAACGAACTTTCCCAGATTTACCGATATGATCCTTTCACAAAACCACTTTAACCCAGGAATAAACTGCTTGTTATTGGATAAGGGTTAAGTGTGAAGGCCAGATGACAGAAACCACAGTTATGAATAGAGGAAAACACCAGACTGACCGGAAGACAACAAGGCTATCAGATCAGTAATGCTGATTTACCTGTTGCTGCCACAGGCCAAGATCTGGTGCTGTGTGCTGATGATCATGGAACAGTCCACCCCACACAGGACTCGCTGGGCATCGAAATCCGCCGGAACATTCACCTGTTGGGGGGCATTGTGTGTTTCTTGTGAGCCCAGCCCCAGGCGACCTGCCAGTGATAAGGCCGGTTAAGCAAAGCATCAGGCGCAGGTCTAGGTGAGGCGGTTACAATATTAGGAATGTGTTAGCAGACATCGCGAGTACGTATGTACCATTGTCTCCTCTTCCCCACGAGAAGACCTCTCTCTCATTGGTCACAGCTAGCACATGTGAGGCACCGCAGAACACCTGGACCAACTCGTAGCCCAGCAGGGCCTCCACTATTTTGGGCTGCAAATAAGACAAAATCAAGGACAGAAGAAAGAGCTGAAGGTTATCGGTCTAGTTAAAATGTGCTGATCAAAGAACCTCTCTCTGGAGCAGTGTTAATTTAGCTGACGAATGATTTTGGTCATAGTTTTCATCAACGACCCTTTTTCTCTAACGAAACCGAGACGGTGACTAAACTAACATTCATGGAAAACAACAAAATCGAAATGAAGTGACACTTCTGTCAACGAATACAAACGAGACAAAAATGTTTGGCAGAGACGACATCCAGTCAGAAAAAGATCCAACCATAACTTGAGGTTATGTGGAAGGGCGGGATGAGTCGGGTAGCGATCCGATCAGTAATGCAGTAAGACGCAGATGTTTGATCTGACCCCGGGAAGACCTTACCAGCTCATCAGTGTCAACATCTGGGAGAAAGAGGAGAGTCGATATATGGAGACATTTCTCATTTGATATCAAGGAAAACAAGACTCTTTATAAACCGTGTGGGGCCATCTCCGGTAAAAACCCTACAAAGCTTAACTCCTTGCTGCAGATGCGATTTTGCATTATTACATTTAAACACTGTTTATTTTAGTTTTACATATAGAACAATGATCATTCAGGGCTTAATGTCTACTTTTATTACCAGTGCATGCATGTAGACGTTTGATCTTAAAGGGAAATGTTAAAAAATAAAGCATTTACGTATTGCAACGCCTGCATTTCATATTTTAGTCAGCTAAAGCTGCTGTAGAGTTAGTCGACTATACTCTTATTATAATTAGTCGATGAAAACTAAACTAAAAACAATTCAGATGACTAAAATATGACTAAAACTAAATAAAAATTTGCTGTCAAAACTAACACTGCTCTGGAGAAGCGTGCAGAGATGCCCAGACCCAGGGTTTCCCAGCTGAATATTACCCAGAACCATTTAGCAGGTGCTGCATTTAATGCCGAGGTTGCCAGATCTGGAGAGTTAAAAAAAACAGGCAGGTTTACAGAAACTAATCTCCAAAGTAGCAGAGTCTCTAAGAAAGTGGACCCGGCATGGTATGTTTGTGGACCCTTATATATATGCTCTGAGTAAAATCCAGCACTCTTTATCGGAGTTCTAGACTGGAGTATGCAGTTTCCATGACCACTTGAATAATCAGATAACCACAGAAATCCGACTACGATCGGATTATTAAGCGTGTGGAAACACCCTCGGTGCCGCACTGTGTGGTGTGACACATCCCTCAAAGCCGGATCTCTGGCGCTGTGAGGTGACAGCGCTAACCACTGACCCGCCCCACTCATACACTATCCAGACTTCTCAGTGGAAACCCACACAGACGCAGGGAGACCACGCTCCACACAAACAATAACCACAGGACAGGACTGAACCCTGAACCCACAATTACCACTCAGTCTTTACATGAAACACTTACTTGAGTCACGTCGTTGAAATTTCCATGTCCGAGACATCCATTGCTTCCACTTCCAAAAGTCATAATTATGCCTCTGTCTGTAAGCAAAGAGCAGAGCAAAACACTAGCGGAGTTAGAGCAACGATAAAGACCTGCTTCAACCATAAACAAACATGTATTATTGAGAAGTCTCAATTACAGAACACTGCTGGGTAGTTACTTTATTTTAAAAATAGTACTCCATTACAAACTACGAATTATTTATTTCAAAATGGCATATATAGAGCCAGTTTGTTGTAAATGCTTTGTACAGAGTTAACATGAACATAATATTAATATATCACATTTACATGGGTTTGGATTAGTGTAACGTGTTACCTCCAACATTTTCAGTATGACATCACTATCAGAGTTTCGTGCAACTGACTCTTTGTAAGGAACGTTAACAGAACATCCCAGTGATGGCATTATTATATGTCATTTCAAATAAACAGTACTTGTCTGTTTAAGACTGCGTAAATCAAAAATTCTGTTTGATACATTACATAGACAAAAGTTTATGGACACCCAAAAACTAGCATCCAAAACATGGGTATTAGTATGGAGTCTGCTCCCACATGTAATAGTAATAATACATAACATTTATATAGCACCTTTCACAACACCTAAGGTCCCTTAACAAATTATCCCAATAATACAAATTGTACAGAGGAAGTAGACGATGAAAGGAAATGTTGATAGAAAATATGTGCTTTTAGACGAGTTTTAAACAGAGAAAGAGAGGTTGTAGAGCATAAAGAAAGCGGAAGTGAGTTCCAGAGCACTAAAAGCCTCCCATTGTGGAGAGCCTAAACCTGTGGGTGACCAATAAACCAGAATCAGATGACCTTAAGGAACGGAGAGCAGTCCAATGGTTGAGCAGTCCAGACAAATAGGCAGGGCTTAAGCCATGTAGTGATTTCAACGTTAGCAAAAGTATTTTATATTGGATGTGCCGATAGATGGGCAGCCAGTGAAGTCGCTCGAGCACCGGAGTGGTGTGTTCCCTTTTGTGGAGGTTAGCAGCAGCGTTCTGAATAAGTTGTAATGGGTGGAGAGTTTTAGATGGAAGGCCATAAAGCAGAGAGTTGCAGAAGTGAAGTCGAGAGACCACAAAGGCATGGATAAGTGCCTCAGCGGCCTTAGGGGATAGCAGCGGACGGAGACGTGCAACATTTGCTGCTACAACAGCCTTTGTTCTTCTCAGAGGGCTTTCCACTGGATTTTTGGAAGATGACTGTGAGGTCGGGTTCTGATGTTAGACAATGACTCACTTTGGCATTCCAGTGGATTTTTAAGGTGTCTCGTGGAGTTGAGGTCAAGGTTCTGCGCAAGCCAGTGAAGTTCTCTATCAAACTTGGCAGGACAACTTCTGGTTAAGAACAGCAGGGCAGAAAGCTGATGAACTGACTTTTTGGAAGTGGAAACCTATAAACTGTCATACTGAGAGTCACTGGGGTATCAGTACAACCCGTTCTACTGCCACAGTTTGTCTGTGGAGAATCCACAAATGTCTGCTTCGTGTCATGAACGTGTTACATGTGAGCGTTGCTGAAATAGGAGAGCTCAGTAATTAGAAAGGGTGTCCACAAACTTTTGTCTATATAGTGTATGTGCCATCTCTTGCCCAAAGCACACATTAATAACAACATAAAGGACGTTCAGAGGGGCAACTCTATTCCTGTAAGTTGTTTTGTTCCTAAATATAGGTATAGACTGGGTGAGTCACATATTACAGGCTTAGCTCGTCTACCAGACAAACCCAAACATTACAAAACGATCGGTTTACACACAGCGGTTATGAGATGCACTTTGTGATATTAAGCCACAGCTTCAAGTCATTACATGTCTCCTAACTCATATTAGCTCCTAATAATAGTTTCTAAATGAATAAAGGAAGCTGAAGATCCAGCGCATTACTGTGCTGTCTGGTAAACCGAATTCACCTGAATAGTATTTAAATCAATAAAACTTGAATACAGAGGATTAACGGAATGGAGCAGATCCACAGTGCTATGAAATAGGAAACGGATGTGGGATCAAGGAGAGTTTTCCCCATTTTCCTCTCGAATTTGGTCCCAAAGTCCAATTCTCCTGTCGATCTTCCCCATGCCTGCTAACTCCTCCGCCAAAGGAAGAGGTCTGTAGGCCAGTGAGGGCCTTAGTACACCCTTTGGCCCGCTTCTTTTCGACAATCAAATGCCATATCTTGCAACTGTTACAGCTGTGCTAATCCCCATCCCACCTTCCCTCCCTCAGACCCAGCCGATCAGGTCAGAGGCAGTGGCGAGATTCAAACTTTGGTTTTCTCAGTGATGGGTAGCATATTTGGGAACTGCGATATACAGTAATCTGCAAAAGTCTTAGGCCACCATTAGATTAGATATACCATTCCACAGACAGCAATGGTATAATGACCCTATATAACTATTTCTCAGTCTCTTTATTAGAATACAACCTGAAGATAAAGGACATTTGTATACAGTATTAAAAACAGCTTCTATAGGCTACTGGGGCAAGTATTTAGTGTGGCCTCCCCTTACACCTGAGCAATAGCAGCATCTGGCAGCATCGGGTTGCCAAGTTTGCCCTTCTACAGTCCGAAAAAGCTTGATCAGGAAGGGTCTTCTTGGAATGGTAGCAGCCAAGAAACCACTATTTCGGAAGGGGAACTGGGTGAAAAGCCAAAGAAATGCTAGAGCTCACAAAGACTGGACTGAAGATTAGTGGAAAAGAGGATTATGGAGTTGCGAATCCACGTTTGAAATTTTTGGGTCCGATCGTTGACAATATGTTATATATGATAATTATACTGTTGCCAAAACAGCAAATCTAATGGCGGCCTAAGACTTTTGGACACTACTCTGTATATCACAATCATCAAACTGGCTAATTAAATCCATTTGCTTTGACCCTGCCCTGTATTTCGCACCCGGAAACATCCCAAATAGCACATAAAGGATGGGCATCTTTGGTCTCGTGACCGATGCATTGCTTTTTTTGGACCCTGTTACGGATGTGCAAGTAGGGGGGATGGAGCAACAATAACAGAGATTATATATGAGATTTAACATATGAGGTAAGCTGATGTTTACCTGTCATGCAGGTCGTAAAGAGATCTCCACAGGAGACCGATTTGATGGTGACACCAGACTGGCCCTCCAGGAA
The DNA here is from genome assembly GCA_025084515.1 of Ancistrus triradiatus. NCBI lineage: Eukaryota > Metazoa > Chordata > Actinopteri > Siluriformes > Loricariidae > Ancistrus > Ancistrus triradiatus. The sequence goes on from JAJAGP010001399.1 coordinate 69,638, forward strand.
GCGAGAGACGAACTGCGGCTGCATCTGCTCCACGGCACCAGGTAGAGAAGCCTCGCCAGATCCCAAAGTGGGAGCCTGTCATGGCATCAGATCAGAGGAGGAAAAATGGGTCATGCTATTATTATCAACTGAGAAAAATACGGATCGTCACCAGATCTCATGGGCCTTTTGGGCTGAGACTAACAACATGATAGTCGAATAGCCTGACGATGCTTGAAACGAATAATCGATTATTCGGATGATGAATAACCGAATTGCCATATAACTCCTATGTAGCTCTCAGCCTACATTACATTTAGCTTGAGGTTGTTTATGCATTTGTTTACTAACAACAAAGACCAACAATTTCCCTGTGTTAATGAACTTTCCTGCTGATACTAAAGATAAACACTACCTTTTACAAAATCTTTTTCACGTCAGTTCAAAACCAATGATGTGCAAAGTAGCAGCAATAACATTTAACAGAACCAAATCAGTAAATCAGTATCTCGAGCTGTGTTCCAATTCAGCCAGCACTTCTCTGTGAACGGTTAAATTTGAATGATTTTGGATCATTTTTTTACATTAGCTAACTAACGCCGACGTGTTTACTCTTCAGATGCTCGGATATGGCAACTAAGGTTGCATTTACAAATAGTACAACCTTTTTCTCGGAGTGAAATGATCCCACACTTGAAGATTTTGTTCCTGAAGCTGCTACCGTTACCAGCTAATGTGAGGAAACCCACCAACATCCCAGAGCTGAAGCTGTTCTGTACGGAGGAATGGGCTAAAATTCCTCCAAGCCGGTGTGCAGGACTGATCAACAGCTACAGGAAACGTTTAGCTGCAGTTATTGCTGCACAGGGGGGTCACACCAGATACTGAAAGCAGAGGGTCACATACTTTTGTCCCTCACTAATATGTAATATTGGATCATTTTCCACAATAAATAAATGACCAAGTATAATATTTTTGTCTCATTTGTGTAACTGGGTTCTCTTTATCTACTTTTAGGACTTGTGTGAAAATCTGATCATGTTTTAGGTCATATTTATGTAGACATATAGAAAACTCTAAAGGGTTCACAAACTTTCAAGCACCACTGTGTAGTACGTAAGGAATAACAACGTTTAAATCGTCGAGCAGGATTTTAACCTCCCAAGTGATGAGGCGTCCTGATTTGGTGACGCCCATCTTCTGCGTGCGGCCCAGCGAGACCTGCAGCACCTCGGTGTTGAGCATGGGCAGCCGCAGCGGTGTGGAGATACCACTGCCCCACGTATAGACTGAGGACAAGGGCAGAGCGTGCATCATCTTGGTCGAACTTAAGGTAGACAAACCACCTGATCAAAAACACAGAACATG
>JAJAGP010001399.1:71084-196992 GCA_025084515.1 Ancistrus triradiatus
AAGAGCCGGCTCTTTGAAATGAACGACGGGAGCCGGTTCCTGATTGGGAGCCGGTTGTGAGCAGAGAGAGAAATAATAAATTAAGCTACAAACAATCTAAAGAGCCACTAGGGAGCTGAAAGAGTCGGCTCCCTGAAAAGAGCCGGAATTCCCATCACTACTACTCAGGACGTTGTCTCTCTCGATCTAGAATTATTCACATAAATGTACAAAGAAGTGGAACTTTGCATCATAGGCAGATCAGCAGGGAGGACAGGGATGTATGATATCCAATAATTCAAACTGTAATTACTGATGTCCAATTACCCATGATTATAAAAGAGGAGTGACTACAATGGCCTACAAGTGTCAATTTACAACTGACCACATTAAAATAATAACCAGAGACAAACATTACTTGTAACACTAGTACAAACCAACTGATCCTGGTTTAGCCGGTCTCCTTTGTTCTTCCTCGTCTTGTAGTCATCCAGCTTGCTCTGAAAACGATAAGCACAAGTTAACATCATGAAATGGACAGGTTCTGCTGCAATGAACACAAGACAACGTTGATACTTTTGATATCCTTCGTACAAACTAGACCAACCCGTTTCTCACATCTCTCACTTTTAAGGAGGTTGGTGCACACAAGCAAGCATCAGTTAAGCTCATCTGGCAATGCAGCAAACTAGAGAAAGAAAAATGACAGCCTATATACCACACATACAGACAATCCCAATATGATGCTTAAATCCAGCTGATAGTCAGCCTTTTAGGCAAAATAAGCAAACTCAATAGAACACCTCAATTAAGACATTGTTGTGCATCACACGTGGGATCTTGTTTCCCACTTTCACCAAGACATCTTTGGGATGCTGACTGACAAGTGTACATGCCAGCACAAACCCATGGGGGACCAATTACAGAGAAGTCAATAAAGATAACCTAGACTACCTTTCGTTTCTCCATGTTCCGGACCTTCTTCTCAATGATATTGAGCACTTGCTTCAGGGCCTCGGATGGAGCTGATGCTGCCGGGAGAGAGCCCAGCTCTGGACTGGAGGACTGAACAGCATAGTCGCCAGCGGTTGCTGATGGCATCTGCAAAGACAACAGCTTTGACTGTTACATATGTACAGGTGCATGAAACAGACAAAATGTGTTGTGTGGGCACAAATCTGCCCTTATACCATCATATCCTTTTTAGCAAGGGCCCTATTACTACCAATTCAGCATTACCATCATGATAAAATGCAGTGACTACATTTGGCTTTTGGGTACATACGTTTATATTGCATATGAAAACAATGGTGTAAACTTAAAATGAAAACGGGTCAGTGAAAGAGACAGGAAGCTAAAGCTAAATCAGTGGCTATCCGGATCTGAATCCTGTGGGGTGTCGGCCACCGAATTAAGCTCTTATAATTACACTGTAATAGATGTCTCAATGTCGAGTTAACAATTTATTGCCAGTATATCGATAGAAATTCTGTTTTTCCCTTTTAGCCATCTCGAAATGCTTTTGGATTGGGGACACGACCCCACGCTGCATCCTTTCTTCTTAGCTCGAAACCTAGCTAATGCTAACTACATAGCCTCGCTCGAGCAGTGCAACTAATTAGCTAGCTCTCTCTTCAGTCTATGTACTTACATAGTTAAGCTATTAATTACATTCGGACACGGTTCAAACCGAACGGAGTTTCTTTCTGTACTCCAATTTCTGCTTCGTTACCTGATGTGACCGTTCTAAAGCAAATGGCCAGACAAAATGTACTGGTCATCGTAACTAGCCATCCAGCTATCGCGGCGAGCGAAACTACAAGTCAGCCTAAGCTAAGGTAAACGACATGTACTCGACGTCGGATACACCAGACCAAGAAATTTGTCATTTAATAGCACCCTAACGCGACTACCTTACCTTTACTTTCAATATTGAAAGAGATGACAACCCCCTCTGCGTGTTTAAACTTGTTTGCGAATGTTGTGTGTTGTATAAAGCTAGCTAAGAAGGTTCCAGCCCGTCGGCCTGCCCGGCAACTACAATAGCGCACGCTGCAGCTTAAGCATTTATATGGCTGCAGGTCCCGGTGGGCTGCCCTCTATGCGCCTGCGCTCACCTCAGCTCCAAACCAGGCCAAAAGTTTCCTTCTCGGTGTGTGCCGTGCTAGTTTCGCTTGTTCTGGTGGTAGTTAGTCGACGAGTTAAAAATGACAAGCAGTAGTAGCTGTCAGAACAGTGGAACGAGACTCAAATTGAGGAAACAAACAGGCAAGAAAATCAACATTTCTGTAGGTATAGCATTTCGGGAGAGATCCGATTACCGTTTCAGTAGTGAAGTCATAGGGATACGCCGTAGAAGGATCTAGAATATGACTTCGTTGTATGGGGATATAGATGTGCAAGTTCTGTTAGTATCAACAATATTGAACTTATACATTGTTGACTGTCCCTCTATATAAAATACCATACGTCTTATAGAGTTTCATTATATGGCAAAAGTATGTGGACACCTGAATGGATGAGATAGTAATAAAGCCATGCCCAGTAATATGTAGTCGTCTTCCCAACCTTCAATAGCCTCCATTCTTCTAATAAGGCTGTCCACAAGATTTTTAAATGTGTTTGTGGGGGTTATGCTAATACAGTGAAAGAGGCTTTTGTAATGTCTTGAATTCAAAAGGCTTTGCTACGGGCATTGCTCAAGATTTAAACTTAGTCCAGACCTCTTTTTTTGGGGTCCGCAAGAGAATATTTTTAGAAACTGGTTTCATTCTTTTATTTTCATAAGCTAAACACATTGTCAGAAGTTTTTCAGACAAAAACTAGGACAGCGTTGGTGTAGCAAACTACCTCACAGCTTCTGACCACATTTGTCTTTCAGTTAGTCATTAGCTTAAGGATTTATTAGCATCTGTGTTTGTATTCATTGTTAGCAATTTTAGCACTGTCTGTTTTATATAAGCACTTGTTAGCCTTGTGTCTGTTTATTAGCGTCCGCCTGATAGCTTTGTCCTTCTGTATTTGAGTCTTGGCCTGCTGTGTTTAGCACTTTGTCTGTCTGTATTAGGTCTCTGTTAGCGTGTTAGCAGCTTTGTTAATAGTAGCGCTGTCTCATTGTTAACCCTCTGTCCATGTGTTTTATGTGTTAGTATTAGTTTTGTCTGTTTGTATCTGGATTGTCTGTTTGTGTTAGCTCTGTCTGGTCTTGTTAGTGTTTCCTGAATGTATTAACACTGTCTGGTCTTGTCAGCATTGTTTGTTTGGTTTAGCTTTGACCATTTGTGTTCGCATATGGTTTGGTTGTACATGCATGTTCTCTGTTAGCTTTGGCTTGTTAGCTTGTGTTCATGTGTATTTGCATTGTTGGTTAGCTCTGTTGTTACTCTCTCTGCGTCTACCCTGTCTACACCATGGCTTTTGTCAATAAACACCACACACTCACACTTGCGTCAGTTCGTGATAATCACCAGTGGGATAGTTTGACATGACCAAAGAAATGATGGACATTACATAAGCATACACTATGACATGTTTACAGCAGAAGTGTGTAACACTGAACAGCCGACAAACAAGCAAGACTGTTTGACATGGGCTGGTACAGTGCTGTACAAAGCCTTTGACACTGATTGTCATCATATCTTCAACTTAAACCTGGTAATGGTAAAGACTAAAGAGGGAAGTGTGGTGTACATTGGTGTTTCCCATAAATGCAGAACACTACAACAATATAAACATTGACCGCCACACATTGATTTTCTTTTTTTAAATTATTATTATTGTACGTGTGCGCCATTTAACATCCACGTTCCGTTCTACGAAGCAGGATGTTGACCAAATGGACATTGACCAGACACAACCATAGTCACACAGTCTTTATGCTACTGTAATGTAAATATAAAGGGTACGATAACGATGGAGAGACACTGCTGAATAATTGAATGCTCCCATCTTCAGAGCCTCCGTAACACCACTCCAATTTTAATTTATGGAAATTCATAATGATTATAGAAAATGGAGTTATATACTGTTAGGACCCTGAGTAGTGGAAAGCCGTAACACTTCAGAGGATAGTACGATGAACCTGACACTTCTGTATGATGGAAACCAAAAATGCATTGATAGACAGTATTGCGAACAACACAGAAGGTCAGCCAGATGAAACAGAGACTCAACAAGTGACTGTGAACCAGTTTATACAGCGGGGCAAAAAAAGTATTTAGTCAGCCACTGATTGTGCAATTTCTTCTACTTGATGAGGTCTGTAATTTATCGTAGCTACACTTCAACTATGAGAGACAAAATGAGAAAAAAATTTTTTTTAAAGAATTTAATTGTAAGTTATGGTGGAAAATAAGTATTTGGTCAATAACAAAAGTTCAACTCAGTACTTTGTAACATAACCTTTGTTGGCAATGCAACGTTTGTTCCTGTAAGTCTTCACCAGGTTGGCACACACTGTAGCTGGTATTTTGGCCCATTCGTCCATGCAGATCTCCTCTAGAGCAGTGATGTTTTGGGGCTGTCGCTGGGCAACACACACTTTTAACTCCCTCCACAAATGTTCTATGGAGTTGAGGTCTGGAGACTGGCTAGGCCACTCCAGGACCTTGAAATGCTTTTTACGGAGCCACTCCTTCGTTGCCCAAGCGGTGTGTTTGGGATCATTGTCATGCTGGAAGACCCAGCCACGTTCCATCTTCAATGCTCTCACTGATGGAAGGAGGTTTTTGGCTTAAAATCTCATGATACATGGCCCCGTTCATTCTTCCCCTTATCACAGATCAGTCGTCCTGTCCCCTCTGCAGAAAACAGCCCCACAGCATGATGTCTCCACCCCCTTGCTTTCAACAGTAGTTCTAGTGTTCTTGGTATGCAACTCTTCTTCCTACAGTTGAGTTTTTACCAAAAAAGTTCTATTTTGGTTTTTCATCTGACCACATGATAATTCTCCCAATCCTTTTTCTGTCTGGATCATCCATATCCTCTCCTGGCAAACTTCAGACGGGCCTGGACATGGACTGGCTTAAGCAGGGGACACGCCTGGCACTGCAGGATCTGAGTCCCTCTCGGCGTAGTGTGTTACTGATGGTAGCCTTTGTTACTTTGTGGTCCCAGCTTTCTGCAGGTCATTCATCAGGTCCCTCCATGTAGTTCTGGGATTTTTTACTCACCGTTTCTCATGATCATTTTGACCCCCCATGGAATGAGATCTTGCGTGGAGCCCCAGATCGAGGGAGATCATCAAATGATCTTGTATGTCTTCCATTTTCTTACAATTGCTCCCACAGTTGATTTATTCAGACTAAAACCTGCTTGCCCTATTGTAGATTCACTCTTCCCAGCCCTGGTGCAGGTCTACAGCTTTCTTCCTGGTGTCCTTCAACAGCTGGTTTGGTCTTGGCCATGGTTGAGTTTGGAGTCTGACTGTTTGAGGCTGTGGACAGGTGTCTTTTTATACAGATAACGAGGTCAAACAGGTGCCATTAATACAAGTTACAGGTCTGTGAGAGCCAGAAATCTTGCTTGTTTGTGGGGGACCAAATACTTATTTTCCACCATGATTTACAATTAAATTCTTCAAAAATCCTACAATGTGATTTCCTGGATTCTTTTTTTTCTCATTTTGTCTCTCATAGTTGAAGTGTACTATGATGAAAATTACAGACCTCTCTCATCCTTCTAAGTAGGAGAACTTGCACAATCAGTGGCTGACTAAATATTTTTTTGCCCCACTGTATAGTTGTAGGTTAGAGAGAATATGCAGGTAGTGGGGGGCAAACAAAGGAGTACTACTTACAATAGGACAGGCACATACACTTACGCACACAACACATGCAAAACGAGTAACTTGCACAAAAAAGTCTCTAAACACATCAACCAAGTTAGAACGGTCTCTAGTCCAAACGTGAGGTAACGAGCACACGACTGGGTAGGCACACACAAATGACGGCTTTCTACTCTAACTCCCGCCTCTGTTCTTATATCCGCAGCATTGATTGACTTTTGAGGTGGCCAGCTGTTCAGATTTTTATTTATAAGTCCTTGTTTGTTAAAGTGAACGGACGTTGATAGGATGGTCAACAAATGGCGCATACCTGTATATATTCAGCCCATTTTAAAGAAACAAGAAAGGAACTGGGAAGAATGCAGGAACAGTGAAGTGAGAGCACTCAAACCGTGTTGTGCTCTGTTGCAAAGATGCAGTTCTTGTTTCTCTGCTGTCACTGTTGCTCGGTTTACTGTAACAGTTTTTGAACTCCCATATGAAAGACCGTAATCTCGCTCTCAGAACTCGGCAATAAAAAATATCTGCAGTCGAGCACCTTATCTATGGTATCATTTGCACCTGGCTTCTCAGCTTACCACCGCAAATTAATAATTCTGTTGCTAACACTTCAGTAAATTTATGTTTTAGAAAGTTTCGAAATCCTTTTGTGGAAAACTGATTGGCCCTTAGATTCAGTTTGTTACACAACCATTTAGGTTTACTCATTTAGCAGACGCCCTTATCCACAGCAGTTTACAACTGATACAGTCTTACAATCCAAGCAGTTGTGGGGTAAGGGTATTGCTCAAGGACCCAACAGCAGTAGCTTGGCAGAGGAGGCATTTGAACCCTGGACTTTGGCACAGTCACAGCCACAGTCCGGTACCTTAATCACTTCACCACCACAATTCAATTTAGTAACAATAAGTGCAACCACATGTTTCTACTAGTTATTATTGATTTCATCGCATTCCCTTTGACACTTCTAAAACCTCTAGTGTCTGATTTAATAAAAACTAGTAGAGTATAAACCATTAAACTGAACATTAAAGCATGTTTTATCAAATGAAGAAATATGTAAGTAACTTATTATTCATAAAAAGGATAATAACTAACAGTAATAACCTTGCTTTGACATAGATACAACATGGTGATGGAAACCTGTATCAAAAATTTTGGTTCATATGCATGATAGCTTCACCGCAGTTGCTGCAGATTTGTCAGCTGCACATCCCTGTTGTGAATGTCCCGTGTCACCACATGCCAGAAGTGCTCTATTGGATTGAGGTCTTGTGACTGTGGAGGCCATTAGAATACTGTAACCCTATTTTAATGTTCGATAAACTAGTGTGAAATGATGAAAAGATGGTTACAATGTGGTTATACAGGGATGGACATAGTCAGCAGCAATACTTAAGTAGAGTTGGATTTAAACAATGTTCAGTTAGTATTAATGGGCCCAAAGTGTGCCAAGAAAATATCCCTCACAACATTACACCACCTCTGCTGTCCAATTTTGGTGAGCCCATGCAAGTCATGGCCTTAGTTACCTATTCTTAGCTCACAGAAGTGGGACCCCATGTGGTCTTCTGCTTCTGTAGCCCATCTGCTTCAAGGTTTTGACATGCTGTGCGTTCAGAGATGCTCTTCTACCTACCATGGTTGGTTATTTGAGTTACTGTTTCCTTTATATCAGCAATGGCCATTCTCCTTTGTCCTCTGGCATCAGCAAGGCATCATCTCCCACAGAACTGCTGCTCACTGGATAGTTTCTCTTTTCTCACCATTCTGTATAAACCCTGGAGATGGCTGTGCATGAACATCCCAGAACATCAGCAGTTTCTGAAATGCTCAGATCAGCTTGTTACTTGGACCAACAACCATGCCACGTCTAAAGTCACTTAAATTACATTTCCTCACATTTCTGATGCAAAGTTTGAACTTCACCTGTTCGTCTTTTCCATGGGTACATGCCTACATGCACCGACTAACTTGCTATGTGATCAGTTAATTAGATATTTGCGTTAACAGGCACTTAGACACACGAGACTATTATCTCTCTTCTCCAGTAGAGGCCACAAGAACACTGCCCATTGCGCGGTAGCTTCAGACTTGCAACTTCTAGTGCCGTCACACGAGGGCACTCCAGGCCAACCACAGACTCAGAGGAACTGAAAATCGCAAGAAACATAGAAACATAATTGGCACATGTTCAATGATACAGCCTTCTAAATATGGTGACTACAAAACCCAGAGCTTGAAGTCCCTACAGGATACTCCTTGAAGTACCCTTCAGGTTTCCTGTTTGGAAACAGTTTAGTTTTCCAGTGAATTAAAATATCAGTGGACAAAGACAAGTAGATAAGATGTAGGCAGTAAGCTGGCATTGTTCAACTGAGTTTGTGTACGTTGCTGGGAGTATGTCATATATGATTACTTATTTGAGATGGAACTTCAACCTGCCACAGTTCATCTAAAGACACTGGTTGTCTCATTTACTTTTATCTCGTCATGTAATTCCTGACTGACTCCGTGATGGTGAGATCTGAGCTCTTTGGGGACCATAATATCTGCCATATAAATCCTTGCTCTTTTTGCTGTTCTTGATGACCTTGGTCATGTGTTTGGGGTTGTTGTCTTGCTGGAAATGAATTTGACAGCTCCTTAATGGAACTGCATGATGGATTAGAATCTGCCAGTACTTCTCAGCACTAAGGGGGGAAATTAAACTTTGACCTGCAAAGAACCTCCACTGTGCTTTACGGTTGAACCACGGTGTAATGCACCCCAGTCCTTGTTGTTGTGCATAGGTGACTCACTTTGCTTTGTTTCTCCCTCTGAGCCATGGCTTTTTTAGTTGCAATTCCTCTACGAAGACCACTTTTGACAACTTTTCCAGACAGTTGATTTTTGTACTTGGATCCCAATGGTTGTTGCTAGTTCTGAGCTGAGAGTGGTGTTGGACATCTTAAGATTTCAAACACAAGTAATTCTGAGGTATTTCAAGTCTTCTGCACTCAGTTTCTGTGGCTGGCCGCTGTGTTTCTTGTCCTCAACTTTGCCTGTTTAGTTGTGCAAAAGAGTGGTCTGGCAAGAAATTTCAGCCTTACAGAGACCTTGCTCACACCTTTTATCTAGTTGCTGTATTCACTCCTTTCATAATGTAGGATTTTTAAGGTTAGACTACTAGAATCTACCACCAGTCTTGACTTTTTCGGATGTGCACACACAGATTTATTACTTCTACACAGCTGCTTCCATTTCAGCTCAGTTTAGATTAATCTGCACATAATGTCATTGATCAGTAGCACCTGGTTGTTAGATTTGTTGAATCATGCATCGAGTTTCAAAGTATTTGTGTATGAAAAGTGCTCTGTTACTTACTGTTATTTTCTTTAACAATTATTAAAATCACATTGTAGTATTTCATTTTTTTTGTGTGTGTGTCAGTTCCCACTTTACCCAATGCAGAAGGCTTAATCACAAATTCTGTTGCTACTTGAACAGTAATGTAGGTTTGTACTTTATGTATTTTTATGTGTGTGTGTCCAGGACAATTATAGCCAGTTTGCCACTCTTTGCAAGTTTTTACAAATTTATGTATGCAATTAATTAATTGATATGTAAACTGATGGTAACTGAAAATGAATTTCACATTCTGATCATCTTTTTTTGTACCAAAAACATAACAATTCGTGACTTCAGAATGGAGGTAGCATCAAAACCATTATTTAGAAATGGAAATAACATGGCACAAGTGTGACTCCGCTTAGACAAGGCCATCCATCAAAAGTAAAGTGACCCAGTAAGGATATATAAGGATATATATATAATAATCAGAGAGCAACCAAGACACCAATGATTACTCTGATTTGGCGGGAGAGATTTGGGACTAACTGTCCACAGGACAACTATTTCCCAGGTTCTTCCCAAAACTGAGCTTTGTGGAAGAGTGGCACAAAGAGAATCTTTCTTGAAAAAAGCCATTTGAAATCATGTTTGAAATTTGCCAGAACACTTGAAGACTCAGCAAACTTCTGGGGAAAAAGAACTCTGGTCTGATGAGACCAAGACTGCGTTTTAAAGTTCTATGTATTGTGCAATAAAAAAAGTTCATCACCCTGAGAACATCATTCACCACCATGGTGGTGGCAGCATCATGCTGTGGGGATGTTTTTCACCTACAGCGACTGGGAAACTGCTCAGAGGTGAAAGCCAAATACAGGGCAATCCTCAAAAAAATTAAGGTGGAGATTGACCTTTCTGCAAGTCACTCGAGTGGTTAATAAGCAAGAACCTCAATATGGTAGAGTGACCAAGTCAAAACCCAGTCTTTAATGTGATTGAATCTGTAGCAAGATTTACATTTATAATTTCATTTAGCAGACACCCTTATCCAGAGCGATGTACAACTGATATGGTCTTTCAATCCAAGTATGTGGGATAAGGGTTGAGCTTAAGGACCCAACAGTGGTAGCTTGTTCAATCTCATCTAGAGCAACTTACAGCTTATACAGTCTTACAATCCGATCAAAGGACCCAACATTGGTATCTTGAAAGTACCGGGGCTTTTAAAAAGCTTTATTCTTGTTCATATCCATTCAGAAAACATTTTTCCTACAGTCATCTGCCTTTGTCAAGAAGAATGTACGTCAGGCAGGCACCAGTGTTCTTTTTGGAGATCAGTGGCTTTCGCCATTTTTGTGTCTCTTCTTTTTTATTTTAAATCTGGTTTCTCTTTATCTACCTTTTAGAATTTGTGTGAAAATTGTAAAGGGTTTACAAACCTTCAAGCACCACTATAGTTATAGCTATCACAGAGGGTAGTGTTAGTACTTAGTCCTGCTTGTCAACAGAATCCCATTGAGACTTTCTGAAACGGACAGAAAACACCTGGAGTCGAGGAAGGCCCAGGGTTGAACAGGATGGTCCAGACAGCGTGGAATCACTTTGTCGTCAGTTTTGTTGTGGTCTTCCTTGAACCTCGGTTCATTTCTGACCTTTCTTGAATCCAGGTTACGTTTTGGCCTTCCTTGACTCCAGGTTCCTTTTTAGTTTATAGGCCCACTAAGTTTATTTGCTTGTTTGTTTATTTAACATCATATGAGCATATTTGGCTATTCACGAAAGGAGCAAGGTTACATCGATACTGCTCAGACATATTCCCACTGGACCAATTTGGAGCAACCAATTAACCTATGGCATCCCTTTGGAATGGGGTAGGAAACTTGAGTACCTGGAGTAAACCCAGAAGCACATGGGGAGGACATGCAAACTCCACACAGGTCCAAGGTTTGGATCAACCTGGGGACCTCTGGAGCTGTGACGTGACCATGCTAACCACGTGGGCCACTGTGCTGCCCGCCCACTAATTTTAACATTTATGTATCGACAATTATGAACCTAGGGGTCTATGAGTAATATGTAAAAAAAAAAATACTGAATTTATTTTTGATTTTTTTTAATCGACAGTGCAGTAACATTGGAAGATGCATTTTAGATTAGATTTGACATATCTATAGATTTTTTAAAAATCTAGTTAGTCAACCCCACACAATCAATTCTTCCCTTTCTATCCTTTTGTCAGCTAGTCAAACAACCCTCTCCATCCATATAGGAATGCTGCTGAGAAGGATAATTGCATCCATGGCTGCCATGTTTTTGGTTTGCGTGAGGTCCCAGAAAATTCTTGAAACCTGTAGTAATCAGGAGTAGAAGAGATGGCGCTAACAGACAAACAAATGGTTAGCGTTTGGATTGAAAGAATCTCAACCACATGAGAGAACGGTATTTTTTTTGGTTTTTTTTGTCTCATTGCACAATGGGGAACAAAAAAACAGAGTGAAAGTGGTAAGGAAGAAAGAATGCTCAGCCAGTGAAGCTGCTGAAGCTGCTCCAAGACAGCGTCTTGCACATAACACATGATGATGGCTCACAAATTTGCAGAACACAGGGTGACATATGGAGTGCCACACAATTGGGCTGGCTCTGAACCCAGGCCAAGAGCAGTGCCCCAGACAGTCAAGTTCTGAGGCTGAACAATGCTGCGACTAAAATATGCTTCCTTTATTTGTCACACATGGGCTCTGAGAAGGACTGACTGGAAATGTCAAATGTCGCAAGACGAAGTGGGATAGCTAACTCGATGCTCTCACTGAACACGTTAAGAGGTCTCTGTAAATATCAAAGCAGATTAACAGGCACATAAAACGAGAGCTCATGTTCTCTGTGTAAACTATGCCAAAATACAGACATGCGGCAAGTTCTTCTGAATCCAGGCAGCTCTATGAAGCTTTGACAACAAGTTAGGATTGCTGCCTTAATGCCTTCCTGCACTAACGCATACATCCAGCATGCCTTGCGAAACACCTGCCATGTGTGTAGACACGGAAACAAATGCACGAACCAAACATAGATCAGCTCGAATAAAACTCATCGTCGCTGGAGTTCATCAAGGCACATATATAAATCCATGTGTGAGCGCTGTTTTTCTCTTAGCAACCTGAATGTAAACAGACCTGAAGCTTCTAATAAATCGCACAAGTGGGACCTGGTTTCAATCCGCTGCTTCACCCTTCAGTTCAGCTGAACATATCAAAGGGGTCGGACTAATTCTGCGCAGTAACCGGACCATTAAAAGATAATAGTTTGTTATAGCGCAGATTAATCACTGGCCAGCAGCATGATGTAGACACACTGAGGAGGCGGAGGACTTTTAACACAGAACGAGGAGCGCTATGCTAAAGCAGAAGATGGCGCTAATCTCACTTAAAACAGGGCAGCCACCTAAACTTCAATCTAGTGCCTATAGTAAGACCCTGAATAACGATGTGTTCAGATATAACGTGTATTTTCTGCACATTTAGAACTGTTTCAGTATGACTGTTTTACTTTATCACTAGCAACAACTATGAGAGTCCCGCTAGCTCTTGTCACCCCAAATAAGATGTTTGAGTCCGTCTCAAACTCTCATCAAGGTCTCGAAGGTTCCTTGTAAAACTGACACCATAATTGCTTGCTCATTAAAGTTCTAGACCTCATATTTTTCAACACTGTTTTATCATAATGAGCCATATAGGCCTACTGTATGCCCAGAAATATGTAGACACATAATTAGCGTTTTCTGATATTTCAGCCACACTCACTGCTAACAGGTTACTAATGTTAAGCATAAAGGCATGGGAAATTCAAACATAAATATCAACAGTAGAGTGGCTTGTACTGAACATCTCGGTGTCTCAATGTGACATTTAGTTTTCCACCTCCTCAAAATGTCAATTCATCAACTTTGTCCTGCCCTCCTTAAACAAAGCCCATAAAGAAATTATTTTCCAACAGTGATGGAGCACTGGATGGCTTGTACAGAGCCCTGATCATAACTTCATCAGACACCTGAGAGGAATTAAAATGCGAATAGTTTGCCAGGATGTACTGTCCAACACCATGGTCTTACATCAGTCATGTACCACAAGCTAGTGGAAAGCCTTCTCAGAAGAGTGAATTCTGTTTTAGTGGCAAAGGAGAGGCAAACACTCTCTCATACCCATGTTTAGGGCATAGTTGTGGGTGTCCCTAAACTTATGGCTAAACAAATATACAGAAAATGTCAGTTGGACTGACTGAACAGAAAGCACCAAGGGATGAAGTGAGCCAAGACTGCGAGGCCAGTACCATCCACCAGGCCAGTACCAAAGGTATCTGTTCAGAATTGGAATTAGCTAAATTTAAGGGTATGTGGAGTGAAAGAACTGCAGTTCAAGTTTTTAAATGTGCAGTGGAAAAATACTGGATGGAATGGAGGGAATTTTGTCATGTGAGGGCACTCCTGGTCTGCTAACTCAGACAGATGGATGCATCTGGCAAGGCAAAGCACTCACAGAGACAAGCAGTGGGTACTCCAAGTCAACTCTAAGGCTCTGGAGGCATCTCATTCTGGGGTGGCATGGTTGCATTTGTGTGGACTGTGGTAGCCTAGCGGTTAAGGTACTTGGCTAGGGACCAAAAGTTCCAGGGTTCAAATCACACCTCTGCCAAGCTGCCTCTGTTGGGTCCTTGAGCAAAGCCCTTAACCCACAATTGCTTGGATTGTAAGATTGTATCAATTGTAAGTCGCTCTGGATAAGGGCGTCTGCTAAATGCTGTAAATGTAAGTTTGTATGTCCTCCCCATATCTGCATGGGTTTAGTGATTAATTTATGATAAATTGACCATAGTGTGTTACAAATTTATTTATATAGTGCTTTTTACAATGAAGCATTTTCTTAAAGTAGTTTTAAAAATATCTAGGCCCAAGCCTAGGGTGACAGTGGCAAGGAACACTCCCGAAATGGAAGGAAGGAAGAAAGAAACTTTGAGAGGATCAAGACTCAAAAAGAGGAAGATCACTGGGCACAGACGAAAAAAACATCCTGGACAAGGAGCCAATCCATCACAGGGTTCTGTCAATGTACGACCAGACCTTCACACTGCAAACCTAAGTTGGGATTCAAACCAAAGTTTCTCAGAAACTGCCATTTCCAGCAGCTTACCAATACATTATCACTTAGGAGTAATCAAGTCAAGTCAGATTTATTTACATAGCGCTTTTTACAATGGAGCATTGTCTCAAAGCAACTTTACATTTTTAGATTATCTCCTAATATCTACGTCCAATCCCAAATTGAGCAAGGTCAGGGTGACAGTGGAAAGGAAACACTCCGTAAATGTTATGAGGAAGAAACCTTGGGAGGACCAAGACTCAAAAGGGGACCCAACCTCCTTGGGCGGCGTAGATGATAAATCTAAGAATGAAACTAATTTATCTAACACAGCCACGAGGGATCACATGAGACATCGGCAACCTCACGGGAGGCAGAAGATAGCAACCCAATGTCTCTGATCACCATAAGACTCTTTGACTATGAACACCCAGCTCTGCCCTTAGACTAAGGCAAGGATGCACAAGTCAAGATCAAGAGGACTGAAGCCCAGGGTAGGAGTCCTTTAGTAGAACTCAGATTGTTAGAGAGGTAACTAATTAATTTGAACTAAGTCTGGAGTTTCATATTAGATTAAATTTGTCAAATGTATTCCCCGGTCCTGTGACAAATTAGATCATGAGTCAAATGAATCTCTACTCGGCATGATGTGTAGCTTTTAAGGATCTTTTGGTGTACTTCACTTTGTCAGGCAGAGCATCTGATAAATGCTGTAAATGTAAATGAGGGCCAGTTATGAATTCTGAACCACTGCCTATGGCAATGTCATGGATATAACTTCTCTAGGCGAAAAGATAAATGCACTTACTTTGTGCCATTTGAGAGCCCTACACAGATTTGACTGATTATTTTGGCAGCACACCTAACCACACCTCATGATCATGCATTTATTTAGTGGTTCGAAAAAAACCAAGAACATAAAATACAATTGTCTTATGCCTGGTTTTGTACTTCATGAAAATAAGCGCTACTAACTGTTTGGCTGCATGTTCTCTGACACTAGAAATTGGTGGCCTGTGGCCACATGGTGCTTATCAAGCCTCCAGAGATCCATTCCTTTTCACACCTCAGCAGAGCTGCCAGTGTTTGCTCCCTGAGCGGGGATGGGTGGGGTGAAGGCTTTACAGTGCAGGCAAGGACTCTTCTCACAGATGTGGGCCGCTGAGTAATGGCTATACATCCTTCAGCACTCCTCTGCCTGCACACTCAGTGTGTATTAGAGACGTGCAGTGGATTTATTGGTTGAAAAACCACAGGGGCCCCACAAACACTTCAGCTGAAGGCCCTCTCCCACTGCAAGGGAAGCCAGTGCTGGAATTTGAAGGCTGCCCCTCTTAAACCTTCTCTTTCTGTCCCGCCATCTCTCACACACTTTCTCCCTCCCCTTTGTCTTTTCACTCTGCCGAGATGAATTCCATCCACTTTGCCCCCTCTGACCTACGATCCATATATACCTGTCTCCATATCTCAGCACATCATCCGCACCAAAGGCCAACTGCTTCTGGCTCGACATCCATATCTTCCTATGGGCCTCTTGCCTTCCTTTTGCCAAACTGTACTTAGTGTGTGCATATATATTTATAACCACCTGGTCTGTAATGATCCTTAGGAAGGTGTTATGCAACAAATTCATGTTCACATGAATGGCTGGACACAAGTATTCCCAGCAGAACATTACCCAGAGCATCAAACTCCCAGCATGTCTTCTCACAGTACATCCTGGTGCCATCACTTCCTCAGGTAAACATTGTACATGGACCTTTGGGTATCTACTATCTAACTATCTTAAATTGCTCAAAAGTCCAGTTCTGTCACTCGCATTCCCACTGTAGGCACTTTCTACAGTAGACAGGGGTTATCATGGTGTGTGCTCTGACCAGTCAGCCCCATACACAGCAGGGGGTCTTTGAAAGTCTATATACACACTGTGGTCTTTGAAGGTTTGTGATCTATTTAGAAATTTTTCCCGTTCTGCATACATCATCAGATTTTCACACAAGTCATAAAAGTAGATAAAGAGAAGACGATTAAACAAATAAGACAATAATATTAAACTTAGTCATTTATTTTGTGAGGAAAAAATGATCCAATCTTACTTTACTGTGAGTAGCAAAAGTATGTGAACCTTCGTTTTCAGTATCCAAGACTGCCTTGTGCAGCAGCTAAACATTTCCAAAAACTGTTGATCTGTCCTGTGCATCAGCTTGGAGGAATCTGAACCCATTCCTTGATTCAAAATGGCTTAATCTCTGTCGATGTTGGTGGGTTTCCTCACATGAACTGCTTACATAAAGTTTTCCATAATATTTCTATTGGATTATGGTCAGGATTTTGACTTGGCCATTCCAAAATATACTTTTTTTTTTTTCTTTAACCATTTTTGGAAGAACGGCTTGTGTGCTTAGGGTCGTTGTCTTGCTGCATGACTCACTTTCTCTTGAGATTTCGTTCATGGACAGATATTCTGGTTTTGTCCTTTAATATTTGCTTGTATAATTCAGAATAATTCAAGTTACTGGCCCAGATGCAGCAAACCAGGCTCAAACCATGATACCACCACCATGTTTCACAGAAAGGATAAGGTTTTTTACAATGGAAACCAATGTTTTCTTTCCTCCAGACCAGACATAACGATTCTCATTAAAACCAGAAAGTTCTATTTTGGTCTCATCTGTATACAAAATGTTTTTCCAGTAGACATCTGGCTTGTCCATATGAACTTTAGCAACCTGCAGACAAGCAAAGTTCTTCAGAGCAATGGTAACCCTGTCAAGCACACCATTGTTGTTCAGTGTTCTCCTGATGATGAACTCATGAAAAGTAACATTGGCCAATGTTTATTGGCTAACTCGCACCTGATTGTCATCCCACTGATTGAAACATCATCTGACACTCTCCTTAATCCTAGAGGTTTTCATACTTTTACCACTCACAAATATGCAATATTGGATATTTTTCCTTAATGAATAAAATACCAAGAAGAATAGTTTTCTACTTTCTCTAACTTAGGATTTGTGTGTAAATCTGGTGTTGATTTAGGGAATATTTATGCAGAAAATTTTGGACAAATGTACTGAAGATTCAATATTTTTCATTTTCACTTACTGTAAATATTAAGGTTAAAATAACCAAATGACATTTGAAGTCATATATATTATACTAAAAACCTTTCACAGTCTTAATACCCAATATTATCATTTACATTGTGGCATCATGTAGTGGATATCAAGTGAACTATCTGGAAGAAATCTTTCCTTTTTTTTGTTTTACAATAATCAGCAATATAATATAATATAATATAATATAAAATTAAAATGTCAGTACAAACTTACTTTAAGAAATGATGGCCATTTAATTTAGGAAAACAGCAAAAGTTCTGATAGCTTCAACAAGTGCTGTGGCCAAACCTATCAAATAATACAATGAACTTGCTCTTATGGTGATCGCTCCAAGAAAGGATGACCACATGCTACCTCGGCTGCAGATGACAAGCGTATTCAAGTCATTAGTCTAAGAAACTGCCAGTTAATAGCACCTCAAAGACTGAGTGAATCAGGTCTTCATTTGTAGAAATACTGCAAAGAAACCTCTCCTGAGGGATGTCAACAACAAGAGAAGATTGGTTTGGGCATAATAGCATTTCCAGGAGCCATTAGAACAATGGAAATATCTTCATTGGTCAGATGAGTTAAAATTTGAAAGTTTTGGCACAAACTGTCATGTTTTGTGGGATACAGAGAAGGTGAACAGGTGATGCCAACATTTTCCCCCACTGTGAACCATGTGGGAGGTTCTGTGATGGTGTGTGGGGTATTGCTGGATAGTGCTTCTGCATTTTGCAGCAACAAGCCTTCCCATCTAGTGAGCACCTAGCTGGATGTCATTCATTTTTCAACAATCAATTGTTGAACAATTCTCATAGTTATTTATGCATTTGATTTCTAATTCTTTTACTACCCCAAGGAGTATGTATTAAAAACAGATGTGTCCAAGCTTTTAACTGGCACTTTCACAAGAACCCCAAAGTATCAATGATCCACCACTATATCTGACTGTGGTTATCCGGTACTGTTGCTTCACAGCTCTTACACATTTCCCGGGCTGCTGGATGACAAAGGGATTTTACATGCATGTAAGATCACATTTATACATCAGGAAAGCAGGAAATGATCATAGACAACAAAGGAGTTCCTGGAGACTAGAAGCAATGATGCACATACATATGCACGTTTATTCGTTAAATTAAAAATATTCTTTAGAATATTGCTAATAACGAATTACATTAAAATAACCAAAAACTCTACAGAATATTTTTGCGGAACATTTGTATCATCATGTGTTTTTATTTATGTTAAAAGATTGTTCTTCTTGAGAGGCACCAAGTTATTCTAATGTTTTGTATCATTTTGATGTGTACTATACAGTACAGTATGTATACCTACTGAATGCTGTACCGAATTCATGAGCAAACTGAATTATATTTGTGGCTTAGATTCAAGCAGGTGCTGGTAAACACTTTTATAGAGATTTTGGGCAACGGTGGATGACTGCAAAGTAACTGCTGTAGATTAGTCAGCTGCACATGTCCTATCATAACCCAGAGGTGCTGCATTAAGTTCAGATTTGGTGGCTGGGTTGAACACTTAAATACAATGTTCTCACTGTCATCCTCATGGAACCAGTTCGAGTAACCTGGGCTTTGTCACTCTGGATGTACCCATTAGAAAGTGGTAAAACTGAGGCCATAAAACGATGGACACATTAAGCAACACATTTCAAAAAGGCATTGAAGCAACATTTGATTTATGGTAGGGGACCCGATGTGTGGCAAGAAAAGACGCTCTGTTACACCACCACCATCAGAAGCTGTTTCATACTGGATTCATACTGTTTATGCCACTTTCTGACCCTACCATCTGCATCTCGCAGCAGAAATTAAGACACATCAAACCAGACAAGGTTTTTCCAATTTTCAGCTGTCCAGTTGCAGTGAGGCTGTGTCCACTGTAGCATCAGATTCCTGGTTTTGGTTGTCAGAATTGAAACCTGATGTGGTTTTCTGCTATTGTAGCCCATCCAATTCAAACTTCACATCTTCAGCATTCAGAGATGTTTTTTGATGCCCACTGTAAAGAGTGGTTATTTAAATTACTGAGACTTCTTGTCAGTTGGAACATGTCTGACTATTCTTCTCTGTCCATTTTCATCGACTGTGTTTTCATCTACAGATTGATCTACAGATTGTGTGTGTGTGTGTGTGTGTGAATAGTAATTGAAGCAGCTGACCTGTATCTGCATGATCGTATGCATTGTACCACTTCTACAAGAATAATTGATAGTGTTCTGTTGAGTGACTGTTTGAATTCACATTGCACAGGCTTGAGCAAGCCCTAAAATGAGGACACAAGCTGCTCCACCCTAGGATTGAACCCAGGACCTTCTTGCTGTGAAGCAGCGGTGCTATACACCGAGCCACCATTCCACACGTACAGCTCTAATAAGGCTATGCGTATGTCCATATTCATATCAGCAAAGTGCACTTCATCATACAGCACAAACAAATAACAGAAATGTTTCCTATAATGCCCTTCCTGTCATTGCTGCAGATGGTGTTTGAGCTTTCAGTAGGAAGCTTGGAAAGTTGCTCAGCTGTTATGCTATGGTTTGAATTTAGCATTCTGGATGAGATTATTTTTACCACCGTGAAGGAGGTTGGGTTTAGTTTAATTCAGCCGTTTTCCAATATGGCCTTGTGATGTGTTCAGTATGAACCACTGACTAGTCAAACAAAGAAGATAATTCTAGCCACTGAGCTGTAGCCTGTGGTCCCACACATGGTCTGCCCTGTATGTATTTGTGTGATGATGATGATGATGATGATGTGGTGCTTAGCCATATGATGGCCAAGATAACCCCAGTTCATAATTATGACAGATATCCATCAGGGTGTACAACCATCCAAGTGCAGGCACAGCCCAGGTTGGGATTCAGCTTTCAGAAGACACATCGCCTCTTGCTCTGTTTTACTATCTATCTATCTCTCGCCTCCTTAATTCCCCTTTTCCCAACTTCATTCTGCAGTGTTGCTGGGGAGAAGAGCCTTACTTGGTGCCAAGACCGAAATAAAAGAAAGACGTTTTCTTTCCCCATGAGGAAAGACAAAGAGAGGGAATGGGGAGGCGTTAGTGGGAGATCTTCTAAAAGAAGGTGACTAGGGACAAGAAGACGGAAGTCTGCTCGCCAGCTGTCTGAATGTGCCTTTCCCTGCTCCGTGCATGCTCAAATGTTTGAACACTTACACCACAACTTCTCCAAGCTCTTTTCCTTTCTAGCTTATGCAAGAGTAAGCCTTCCACTATAGATAGTCATGTCAGTTTGTGTGGAGTCATGATTTACAAGCTATATATAATGCAAGGTTCAGTCCCAGGTTATTTAGTTTACAGTCTTATCTTCCAATTCTGTTCTCCAAACTAGAGAGTAGTATATGGACTAGATACAGCACAGACTCAAACTGTGAAGAATCTAGTCCAATATCAAAATTTTATGGTGTTTGAAAGTCTTTCTCCCCACAAGCCTATAAAGACATTCAAAGCTTGCCAGAATTCAAGTGGCTTGAGTGTGGTTTGGGGAATATAGTGTTTCATATGCCTTGCACCCTTCATCCTCAGAGCTCTGGTGACAATATTATGCGTTAACAGTTAAATTAGAACGGGTGACAAAAGTATTGCTTCATTACAGAGCACATGTTATCGTAATCAAAGGATTTAAAATATTTAATAAGCAGAGGCCATAAACATAAGGTCATATTCAGTTCAGTTTGGCATGCATAGTCAGGAGTTAATTCAAACATTTAAACATCAGTTTTCAGATCAGTTCATTTATATATTTAAGCATTATTCAAAAAGCTGATGCACATGGGACATTTCACAAAAACTATCCACAATATTTCACTCCAAAAGTCCTGTGATTGGTCAATAAAAATACACACAATGGTAGTATTAAATACCTGAATAATACATTTATAAAATTGAATAAACTTCAACACTTTTTTTCTGGAGCTGCATGACTTTTATCCCCATTTTAGCTTCATGCCTTCTGGTGCTGTTGGTACCAAAGAGTACTGCATGCTTACTGAGGAACTGAGTGGTAAAAACATATAGGAAATCATGTGACACATGGGGGTTTTTTCTTTATATGCTTCCGCTGTTATTTTTAGGATCTGCATCTGTGCTATGGAATAGTTATCATCTACATTGGGGTTCAATAAGCATGAGAGTGTCGCATTTATTTATGGGCTTAATCATGGGCAGGGCCACTGGAGCCAACGGCACAGGGTGCAAGGCAGGAATAACTTTAGACAGGGAGCCCAATCATCGTAATCCATCATAAAAATGGATTAATAATAGGTTACTGACATTAACTTTGCATTTTCACTTTGTTTGTCATCATTGTTTTAAATAGTAGTAGTCACAACTGAAATCTGTAGTCTAGAAAAATCTACCTACTTTGAGTCCTTCCATTAATCTAAATAAGCTGTCCAGAAGACCACTTATGTGAAAAAATGGCTTTAATGTCAAAAGAGCAATTACAGAAGAGACACTATTAAATCATTACATGTTATTATGGTCATGCTGTCATCGTAAAGATACCATAGCTGCGAGAGGTGTTAAAAGACCAGCTAGCAAGGTACTGTGAATTTTAGCCAGCAGTGCGAGCACACCCCGCTTCTGACCTTTCTGTTTTCGCCCTCTAATCTTCCCCCTGGGCTCAGGAGAGAAAGAGCTGCTGAGTCCACCCTCACGCCATTGCTCCATGGATCAGTCACCACAACTGATTCTGAGTTTTCAAAGAATTCTCGCAGGGACCGAGCAGGCAGTGTGTTTGTCTTCGCTTGAAGACTGTGACAGAGAGACAGTGAGGGTCTCTAGTGAGGGAGGAGTGGGAGAGCCACTAGAGCCAGAAATCAAAATGACTACAAAACATGCAAGATATTATTGTACAACACCAAATCAGAAAAAGTTGGGAATGTATGGAAAACACACAAAAAAGTGTTCCTTACACTTACTAACGTTTATATCATTGCAGACAGTATGAACCCAAGAGCGTTAATGTTTTGTCTGATTAACTTCATTTTATTTGTTCATGACCATGCATTTCAGGCCTGCAACACATTCCAAAAAAAGTTGGGACAGGGGTAATTTAGGGCTAGTAATGAGGTTAAAAACTAAATTGATGATGTGATTTCAAACAGATGACAACAGGTGATTATAACCATGATTTGGTACAAAAGCAGTATCCACGTAAGGATGACTCTTTGAGAAGTAAAGATGGGCAGAGGATCCACAGTTTATCAACAAACGCGTGAAAGAATGATTGAAATTATCCTCAAAGAAAGACTGGAAGGGATTTACATTTTTTAGTCCTACCTTTTTCTTATTTAGCTCAGTTTGCATTGTCTTGTTGATAAATGGATGGACATCCCTGGAAAAGATGTCCTCTTAAAGGCAACTTATGTTGCTCTAAAATCTTAATGTACTTTCCTGCATTAATGCTGCCATCACAGAACTGAAAATGAACAGAACTTTGCCAAGGGCACTGACACAACCCCATACCATAACAGAGCCTGGCTTTTGGACTTGTTACTGATAACAGTCTGGATGATCCTTTTCGCCTTTGGTCTGGAGCACACAGCCTGCATTTCTTCCAAAAAGATCTGGAATACTGATTGGTCTGACCACAATACACATTTCAACTGTGTGATGGTCCATCCCAGGTGTCTCCGAAGTTGATGCCACTTCTGTACATGGTTAACATGAGGCTTCTTTTTTGCACAGTAAAGTTTTAAGTGGCATTTGTGAATGTAACTCTATTGTGGCACTTGATAAAGGTTTGATAAAGTAATCCCTATGCAACATCGTGTTATGGAACGTCTGAACATGTGGGTTGTACTTATGAAGCATAAAATTGCAATGCTTATACTTAAAGACAAAGGAAGTGTGACCTTTAACCCTGGTTCCTGTGTTTTTCCAGCATGATTGACTGTAGTTTAGACTTAGGCCCACTTGGCCTTCAGACGTGGCACAATGTGACGTCTGCTCTGGTGGATTGTACTCACTGGTGCTGGTGGATGTTAAGAATCCACACAAACTCGATCTTATCTCTTAGCATGTAACCTGAATACGCTCACTGCAATGGTCACATCAAGCCAGGCTCAAGGGGGATTTTGAGAACTCAGAGTGCCCCCCCCCCCTTACCTCCCCCAGACTGAGGCCTCCCAATGTGACAGCGTTTGCACTGAGTTTTCACAGGTCAGTTGTCACTCACAATCACAATCTCCTCTCAGGTTGGGTTACAGGGAGCTTATGAAAAGCTATATATATCATAGCCACCCAAAATGCCAACCTGAACTTTTGAGGTTCCTAGTGAATGGCAGTGTTAATATTGCAATGGTGTTTTAGAATCACTATCACTATTTGAACCATTTGGAGCAGTTATGTAGATGTGGGTCTATATGCAGGTGTGAGAAGAAACCAGTATGACACATGGACATCATTTGTTGATGCATGTCCAACATGAAAGCCTGATTTGACTTTGATCTGTGATATGTCAATGTCTTTTACATGTGTTTTAGGGCTGTAACTATTTTTCCCCTCTGAAATTATCACCATATGGGCAGTCTTATGTGTTTCTACTACGCCTAACCTGAATGCTTTGGACGCTGGACGTTCTTCACCATGCCCTATATGCTAACCACAGATAAAATTCTGTTTTTTATAGACTCTGATTCTAGGAATGAAAATTACAATACACAGCACACAAATATGACGAAAACAAATCAGAAAAAAATCAGTCTTAAAACCTCTGTAGCACATTTGGATGCAACATTTTTTTTTAAAGTTTGAAATGATCAAAGCTTGAAGAAAGTCAAAAAAGAAACCCAAGATTCCCCTGTGCCTTCTGAGCAGATCAGGTTCAACTGGAGAGGTGTTGCAGCCATGAGCAGCTCAGAGGGGGATGACTGAGGAGACCCACGGGGCCTTTGGATCCAACTCTCACCTTTCAGTAGAAAGACTCCACTGATATCCTGAGCTACTGTTCTAATTTGAAAATACATATAATAATATATTTAAAACTGCTGCAGAATTTCAGCTCCGTCTTCCGCCATGTCCCAAAGATGCTCTACTAAATCCAGTAGAGCATCTTTGGGACATGGCAGAAGGTCTGGTGAATGGAGATTCAAAATGCCATTTGGATTGAATTGAATGCGTCAGCTGAATTCAACATACTAGTGAAACTGCGAAAATCTAATTCTCATATATAACTGTTTGGGAACCTTTCCTTAAAGTGTTCATGTTTAAGATGTAAGTAATTGATGCGTTAATCCAAGTCAAGTAAGGACAGTTCCAGAGCTTAATCATTCCATGACACTCCAAGCCTCTCATTCGTTTGCATACACTCAACAGCCATCTGCTCTTCTATGCAGCTGATTGAGGATGTGAAAAGTTCTTTGACTCTCACAAAGCAGGAGGATGGGATATCTAAATGTTGCTAGTTAACATCTTCTGACCTACCACTATTAAAAATAGAAGTTAAGGGCAACTCTTTACATCAAGGCAAGTTATGGAAGATATCAGGTGAAAGGACCATTGGACTGGTCTGGTATGTAAACCCTCATATCACTGCCAAGAACGTGTAGGGACGTTTGGTTGGTATAGGAGCTTTTCTTGAACAAACACAATATGCATGCAATAGTCATCAGAAATAATTGAACTCTTTGGCAACAGTTGCCAAAGGCATGTTTAGGGAGAAAGTCTAGCATGGGTGAATCTGTTTACTTTAGGGTTCTGTGTCCGCCAGTGGCACTGGATATATTGTGCAAAGTTACTGCCATTAAGACAGTAAAATTGAGTAAGATTGTGCAAGTTTTGTTAGTTAGACAGATGAGAGAGGTCTGTAATTTTCATCATAGCTACACTTCAACTATGAGAGACAAATAAAAAAAAAAAAACAATCGAGGAAATCACATTGCAGGATTTTTAAAGAATTTAATTTTAAATTATGGTGGAAAATAAGTATTTGGTCAATAACAAAAGTTCAACTCTACACTTTGTAACATAACCTTTGTTGGTAATGACAGAGGTCAAACGTTTCCTGTAAGTCTTCACCAGGTTGGCACACACTGTAGCTGGTATTTTGGCCCATTCCTCCATGCAGATCTCATCTAGAGCAGTGATGTTTTGGGGCAACACGGACTTTCAACTCCCTCCACAAATCTTCTATGGGGTTGAGGTCTGGACACTGGCTAGGCCACTCCAGGACCTTGAAATGCTTTTTACGGAGCCACTACTTCGTTGCCCCGAGTGGTGTGTTTGGGATCATTGTCTGCTGGAAGACAAGCCCTTCCATCTTCAATGTCTCAACTGATGGAAGAGGTTTGGCTAAAATCTCACGAACATGGCCCCCGTTCATTCTTCCCCTTAAACACGGATCAGTCGGTCCTGCCCTCTGCAGAGAGAAACAGCCCCAAAGGATGCTTGTTTCCACCCCCTGCTCACAGTAGGTCTGGTTTTGCAAAACTCCGCATCCTTATTCCAAAACACAACGGAGTGAGTTTTACAAAAAGTTTCTATGTGATTTCATCGGGACCACATGATCTTCTCCCCCCCAAATCCTTCTGGGATCATCCATATGCTCTCTGGCAAACTTTCAGACGGGCCTGACATGTACTGGCTTGCTTAAGCAGGGGGGCAAGCACTGCACTGCAGGATCTGAAGTCCCTCTCGGCATAGTGTTACTGATGGTAGATTTGTTACTTTGGTCCCAGCTCTATGCAGGTCATTCATGCAGGTCCCTTCTTGTAGTTTGGGATCTTGCTCACCGTTCTCATGATCATTTGAGACCACGAGATTGAGATCCCCCGATGGAAGGCTGATGCCTTCCATTTTCTTACACTTGCTCCCACAGTTGACTTATTCACACCAACTGCTTGCTTTGGTAGATTCACCCAGCCCGGGTGCAGGTCTACAATTTCTTTCCTGGTGTCCCGATAGCTCTCTGGTCTGGCCATGGATGGTTTGGAGTCTGACTGTTTGAGGCTGTGGAACCAGGTGTCTTTTCTACAGATAGCGAGGCAAAAACATGAGCCATAAACAGGGTAATGAGTGGAGGACAGAAGAGCTTCTTAAAGAAGAAGTTGCAGGTCGTAGAGCCAGAAATCTTGCTTGTTTTTGTGGGTGACCAAATTAATACGTATTTTCACCATGATTCAATTAAAAATTCTTAAAAATCCTAAAGTAGGAGAACTTCCACAATCAGTGCTGTACTAAATACTTTTTTTTGCCCCACTGCAGGTGTGTGGTATATAATATATATATAGATTTATATATATATATATATTATATTATCTATTTAACTTCAGGTACTCTACCATCCTCCAGATTTCCCCTATACAGGGTCATATCAGTATGTAACTGTATTTTCTATAATTATTGTGAATTTCCATAAACTAAAACTGCGCTGGCATTAAGGATGCTGTATAGATGGTAGAATTCCATCTATTTAGAATTTCCATCTATCTAGAATTTTTTTTTCTAATTTTTTTTGTCTCTCATAGTTGAAGTGTACCTATGATGAAAATTACAGACCTCTCTCATCTTTCTAAGTAGGAGAACTTGCACAATCAGTGGCTGACTAAATACTGTTTTGCCCCACTGTATGTGTTTCATTTCCATTACGTTGAATTCAGTAGTAATAGCACATTACCATTTACAGACATATGTCATATTTAAGGTTGTTCCTCACAGAGGCTGTGTTAGATTTATTTTTGTCAGAAGATCCCAAACCTTTGCAGCAAACTGGATTGGGAGATCATAAGGATAGGAAAGTTCTATAATAACTGGAGAGGAGTGACAATCCAGTGCTTTATTTGTAAAGACTTATTTGGCTTGCTATAAGTGATTTTGCCCAACCGTAGGTTAATGTAAGTGTTTTAAAAAATAAAGTTTGCTCCACTATGATACAGCATAGACTATATTAAACTAATCTATTCATGATACATACTTATAATGGATTTGTCAGAATGTAACCCCATCATAAATCAGTGAGCACATGTACAATACAACTCCATTAATGCATGTAATGCCTTATACGGTGTGAATTTTCTGGGAGTCCGGAACCGATTAGTTCAATTTACATTACTCCTTATGGGAAAACTTTGCTCGGTACTTGTCGTTTTGGTTCTCGACAAGCCTTCTTGACATTGATTATCGACAAGAACCGAGGTACCACTGTACTTCTTTTCCAGTCTGATCCAGTGATGCACAGTACTTCATTCATGATTATAGGACACAGAAATCAAAATCATGCCCATGACAGTTCACACAACAGAGAATCAGCTTGGTTACTAGGATGGCAGTTCGTATCGGATCAGCAGCATTTGTGTCTACTGATACTGACAGCTTTGATATTGGTATCGTGTCAAAAATTAAACATTTGCATTGGTGCATGAGTAATTATTACTCAATTTGAATCCTGTTTAATCTTGGGTTGTGCTCGGAGTTCAGCATGTTTACCTTCTGAAGTCTGAAATCTGTAATGGGAGCCTCAAATGTTTAGAAACAGTCCTGTCAGTCAGGTACGGACTGTGGACTGTTTAGTGTGTGTGTGTGTGTGTGTGTGTGTGTGTGTGTGTGTGTGTGTGTGTGTGTGTGTGTGTGTGTGTGTGTGTGTGTGTGTGTGTGGTGTGTGTGATTGTAAACACCATATGTCCCCTGGAAAGATATAAAGATCTGAATTTTTTTAAGTTAGGTGGAGGTGTATGTGTAGCATTAATTAGCTACAGTAATAGTATGTCAGTGGGAAGTCCCCATAATGATAGAAAGACAAACTTGTTAATGCATGTGTGTGAATGATTACAAACGTGTCCTTAATCACAAAAAAAATTCAGAAGTTGCAAAAGTGGACATTACTTTTCTGTTGATAAAATAACCTCATCAGGTTTTATTGAAAACTTTCCCTCATGATCAAATGTTCGCTTACTGAGAACAACATCCAGAGGCTTCACAAACAAACTTTAGAACATCCAATAGATGACCGCTCAGGAAAATCCACATCAGAAAAGACAGGATAATCTGAAATAAAAGTTGTTAGAGGGCATTCCTTAAAACATTCAACGATTTCCTCAAGCTCTTTTCCCTTTTGTATAGAGAACCAGATGGAGCCTGTTGTGTTTACTCCAAATTCAGATGGAAATCGGTTCAGATGGAAATCTAAACCTAAACTTGGAGCAGAGCTGCTTGCAGTACAGGTCTATGTTTGTGTTTAGGCTTTCTAGAGGGGTTTCAAGCTCCCACTGTTACCTAGGGTGAAATCTATCTATATTAGAAAAGCAAAACAAAAACCGATGGAGTGATACCAGGAATGGATGTTCCTTCCAAACAAGTCAAAATGAAAACATGCTTGGATGTCTCCTCATTCCAGACAAATGCGATAATATCAAGCAGCATGAGTGTTACGTCAGGAGCGGACACTGCCAAAATTCCAACGCATGTTTGTAACTGATCCTGAGAGAAAATGGGAAATACACAGATTGGTATAGATGGGTTGGGAAATGTGTCCTTTATTTATAGAGATGCTCATTATGGATTCAGGTAACTCTGTAGGCTTGTGAGAGAGCCAAATGGCATAAACAATTCCAAACCAAAAGAATCCAAGATGTCTGTAAGATACAACAGGGCACACAAAAAAAGCCAATATGAGAGAGACAAAACAGAAAAGCACAACTTCATTTCATTCCACCAGTTGGAATAAAAAAAGATTTGTCTTTGTCGTTTTGTTCTCCTTTATGGCAGCGCAAGAATATTTCAGCAAGTTTAAATTCGGCGGTTTGTGGTAGGCCAATGTGTGGCTAACGACTCAACTGACGAGAAGAAGTAAACAGACGTACCGGCACAGGCGCCAAATGACGTGTGTTTGCATAGTGAGCAGATCTAGACCTGGTTTTCCCTGTCACGTTTCTGGTATCTGCCACATCCACAGGACTCTGTATTCACAGCACTAAACAGTATAGTTAAATGAAAAGCCTCTGGAGTCTGTCATCGTTTCAGAAAAGAGACTTCAATACCAGAGACGGGCTTAATTCAATCATCGGAGGCTGTCAAATGCAATAACGCAAAGTCCTTAGCCCACTGTTTAGTCTGGGATGACATGAGGTCATGAACTCCATCCCTTTAACCTCCACCCAGGCTAGAATTAGGAGAGTAAAGGTCTATAAGACAATGATGGGGATGCTGGTTGACATGATGGCGTAAATGATCTAAGGTCAAGTACTCAACTGAGTCATGATTTACAAAAAGTCTGAATTATAGCATGCTGAGAGACGGAGAAAGCAAAGCTCTGTGTGAACACCAAATACTACAGGTCACTTTACACTCTAGCCAAAGCACATAAGTGACATTCTGGTCAGATGTTATGCAGTCATATTTAGATTCATTTAAAACCACGAATCATAAAGTTGGGAGGATATGGAAATGCAAATGAAAGTCAAGTCAAGTCAAGTCAAGTCAGATCTATTTATATAGCGCTTTTTACAATGGAGCATTGTCTCAAAGCAACTTTACAAGTTTAGACTATCTCCTAATAACTACGTCCAGTCCCAAATTGAGCAAGCCTAGGGCGACAGTGGCAAGGAAAAACTCCCTAAGTGTTATGAGGAAGAAACCTTGGGAGGACCAAGACTCAAAAAGGGACCCAACCTCCTTGGGCGGCGTAGATGATAAATCTAAAAGGAAAAATGCTTTGTTCTTTACACTTACTTTGACTTTTATTTCATGCAGACAGTATGATTCCAACATATTTCATGTTAACAACAATCCATTCCTGTATTTCAGGCCTGCAAGTTGGGATGGGGCAATTTAGGGCTAGTAATGAGGTAAACAAAACAAATGATGAGATTTCAAACAGGTAATGTCAACAGGTGATTGTAATCAGACTTTGGTACAACAGCAGAGTCTTTGAGATCTCCAGTTTATCAACAAATGCATGAGAAAATTATTGAAAAGTTTAAAAACAATGTTCCTCAAAAAAACACTGGAAATTACTACATATTATTCCATTACATCTTCCTCTGCATTGCATAGCATCATTAAGCGATTCAAGGAATTACAGTCCATAAAGCACAAGGGAACAAGCTTAAAATGAACCCCAGTGATGTCTGATTCCTTAGATGGCACTACATCAAGAACTGTCATTCATCAATAGATGAATAGGGCAAGGGGTTACTTTGGCATACCTTTGTCAAGTACTACAATACAGAGTTACATTTGCAAATGCCTCTGGGCTTGGAGGCATCCGCGATGGACCATCACACAGTGGAACGTGGGCAGACCAATCAGTTTTCCAGAGTGTTTTTGGAAGAAATGGACAGGGTGTGCTCTGGACCAAAGACAAAAAGGACCATCTACACTATTATCAGCAACAAGTCCGAAAGCCAGGAAACTACATTTGTACCAAATCATGACTACAATCACCTACTGATGATGCGACTGCTTGAAATCGCATCATTAGCTAGTTTTTTACCTCATTACTAGCCCTAAATTGCCCTCGTTCCAGCTTTTTTTGAACGTGTAAATTAAATAAACTTAATCAAAATAAGAAATGCATGTGGTTCATAATTGTCCCTGCAATGAAATAAAAGTCAAAGTACATGTAAGGAACACTGCATTTTTGCATTTTTGTTTTTCTCCATACTGTTCCAACCTTTTCTGATTTGGGGTAGTAGATGTAATTTGCCTGTGAATGTGTGTGTGCTGCAGAACTGGCTGCATGCTCGGTCTGTGGGCCTGAAAATTCTCAGAAGTACATCAGAGGCTTGTGGCTCTCTTATGCAGTTAGTCAAAATGGAGCATCGCTGCCACTTCTGTGACTGTGCATTCATTACAGTCTGCTGTTGCATGAGGTAATGCTAAAAGACAATACAGTGTCTTAACTATGCTTATCTAGACACATTGAAAAAGCATGTTTTGTCCAGCTGACGTATTAAAATGTGTATCAGAAACCAAGTTTCTCTTATTATCGCATTAGGCCATGTGTGATTCTAGGTTTTGCATGTTGTAAATATTTCTTATAAGCCTGAAAGCTTTTGAAGCAGTAGCGGAGAAGTAAGCACTCTCCAAACAGAACACAACCCTCTTCCCTGCCGCAACCACAGTTTATAATTGTTTGCTTTGAGCCACATTACAATCTAGCTTGAATATTTCCAGGATCAAATTTCTTCATGTAGTTTTGACCTGCTGGAGAAGTGCAGCAAGCTTAGCAAATGTGGTTTTTGCCAATACTTGGTCATTGCAGCAGATTTAGCGCACAAAACCTCTCACCTTTTCGTTATACACTAAAGCAATCAGACGTTTGCCTGTATAGTTTATTGCTGATCTTTGCTGGAATGTGGTATTATTGTACAAAATTTCATTAAAAAAAAAAAAATTATTCAATATTTATACTAAAAAATAGTTAAGACTCTGCCTGTGTGGAGTTTGCATGTTCTCCTCTTGTGCTCCGGTTTCCTGACGTGTTCTAAAGATGTGCACTGGGTCAAAAGGTTTCTCTAAAGTGTTCCAGTGTCAGTGTCTATGCGTGTGTGCATGTGCCCCTTGATGGATTTGCACCCCAGAGTTTGTTCCCTCCTTGCACCCTGTGCTACCACCTCTGTGACCTTGAACTGAATTAAGCAGGTGTAGAAAATGAATGAATGAATAAATGATTGTGTCTGATCCCCAAAGAGGGCATGAGCCTCTGCCCTTTTGGTTGTAAAAGCATTTATATAGCCGTTGAGTGGTTTACAGAGCAAAGCTGTGCATCTTGGGTGCCATCAGAGTCTTTCCACAAACTGCTCTTTGGTGAATATGGAGGATTCTGTCAGCTTCAGTTTCAGCAGTTTCTTCACTCTTATTTTTTACTATCTTAAATATATCGTAGCTTTGTTATCCTATTTAGCTACCTATTAACATAGAGAATATTTCTTTACTATATACAGGATAAAAAATAGTACAGAAAACAATACAACAGAAAATGTTTTGAAACTATTATATAGCTTGCAGAGGAGGGATAGTGGATATATTGGTAGGAGGATGTTGGCGATGGAGCTGCCAGGCAAGAGACGGAGAGGAAGACCAAAGAGGAGTTATTTGGTTGTGGTAAATGAAGATATGCAGGGAGTTGGGGTGAGAGTAGAGGACGTGGAGGACAGGGTGAGGTGGAAACGTTTAACTCGCTGTGGTGGCCCCTGATAAAGGGAGAAGCTGAAATAAGAAGAAGATAGAGCTTTCAGATTGTGAGCTCTTATCTAAAATATTATCAGAGTCTCAAAGATAGACAAAACTGGCCCATGATCAGCAGCATACAATATTATAAATTTGCATAAATATATCATAAGTTCCCATTACACTTATGATTAATGATGAAATAACAAGTATAGGCATAGTCTATATTTTTTGTGACCAGCATGTAATAATAAACATAGTTGAGTGTTCTATGTGAAAATGTGTTAAAAACTGTGGTTTTGTCTCATGGAATAATGACACAAGGCTTTGTATGAGGGCATAATTCTAAACAGACTGCATGACTATGAATGAAATAAGGGTAGAAATACTGGCCACATGAGTGGGTGGCGTTGGGTGGGCAGAGCCCCATTTTTTCCCTTGCACCCGACAGAAAAGGTATTAAACGGGCACAGGTAGTAAAACCGCTTTGATCCATGTCATTACTGGGGGAGATTCAAAGCTGTTCTGAAAAAACGTATCCTACTCACTATATAGTACTAATGTAGTACTAGTACTATAGGATGTTTTGGGATGCTGCCCATTTTGTAGTGGTGTCCAAGTGGATGAGGAATACCATAATGCACCATACTATTGGGGTTTTGAAATTTAAGTGTTTTTGGCTTCTCATTTTGAAATGGAAAAAACAAAATCAAATACCCAATAGCTGTTGCCAGAACAATACCTATAAACGCAAGGTATTTATGTGTATTTTTAATAAACAGCATGTGCAAGCTGTTATTGCTAGTGCAGGCAAGTTGTTAAACCGCATGACTGCAGTGGACTGATGACCTGCCGTTTTACAACATCAGGCTGTGTACTACCGTCCTGATTTCTGTTCCTCTGATAGTGCACTATATGAATGAATGAAGGAATGCCTTTATTCATTCATTCATTCATTCATTCTATAGTGTTTTAAAGTTCATATTTTTTATATAGGGCAGCTTTAGATTAGGTTTGGGCACTTGCCCTATATGCACTGAAATGGCTCCAGATTCCTTGAATCATTTAATGATACTTTTTCCAAAAAATACCGTATTTTTGGACCATAAGGCGCACTTAAAATCCTTTAATTTTGTCAAAAAAAATCGAACAGTGCGTCCTTTAAAATGCGGTGCGTCTAATGTATGAATTAATTCTAGTTGTGCTTTCTGACCTAGAACCGATTGTAGATGGTACACGGCGCTCATAAAATCTGTCAAAATGTTTTAGCACGGCCTTGGTAGTTACGAAGCTTACGGCCCAACCGTAGTGCGCAGCATAGCGGAGTATACGGTCTGTTGCTTCAGCATTAGGGTACGTGCATTCATTCATTTATTTTCTAAGCGGATTTCAAACACAACGCTATCAGTCACGCAGTACAACATGGACATAGAGCAGCTGCGAGAGAATTCAAGATGTAACGAATAAATGGTACAGAAGTGGAGGAAGGGAAGCAAGAAAGACGCCCTGCGCCAGTTAAAGAACCAAATGAGCTTCAGACGGAAACTTAAGAGTTTTGTTTCATTTCATGCGCCTTATAACCCGGTGCGCTTTATGTATGAAAATAAGATCCGTTTAGCATCCGATCGTTGATATTGTTGTCTTATAACCCGGTGCGGCTTTTTATAGCCCGAAAATACGGTAATTGGTAATAATTAAATACTTTCTCATGCATTTTTGTTGACAAACTGGAGATCCTCTGCCCACCTTTGCTCCTCAAAGACTCCGCCCTCTCATGGATATTATTTTTGTACCAAATCATGATTGCAATCACCTGGCATCAACTGTTTAAAATCACATTGTTATTTAATTTATTTTTGGTCATTACTAGCCCTAAAATTGCCCCAAATTCCAACCTTTTTTTTGGAATGCGTCACAGTTACATGAACAAATACATTTAAGTTGACAAATTGAAATTAAAAACATGAAATTGGGGGGTCATGCATTTTTTTTGTTTGTTTGTTTGTTTGATTGTTGTTTTGCATTTTGCATAGCTCTCAACATTTTCTGAATTGGCGTTGTGTAAACAACTTAAAAACAACATGTTTACATTAGAAATAATCAAACGCGACGGACAGTGAACAGTCTGTAGAGTTAATGTATCTTAACTACTTATGCAAGAAGCAACAATAACCAAACATTTCACTGTTTCACTGTTTCTAATTTTTTCCTTCATCTCTGACCAGGAGTTTCCCAAATCAGCAAGACAACAATGCGTCATAAACAATACCACAGCGACTTCCAAAACTGGTAAACAGACAAATAAACATGTTACCCAGCCTTGCAGGGAAAAAAAAAACTATAATGTGTATAAACTCAAGAGAAGAAAGACATGGGCAAGAAATAAATAATTTCACATATGAATGCAATATGTTTGTATCGGTGGCACTTGGTGGTTTTTGAAATAGGGGGAAGCACGTATCTTCCCTCACCAGTCAAGCACTACGCTTCCTGTATCCCTTTAGCAGAGCTGCTGTGAGTTTTGTTGCCTAATACAAAGCTGTTTTACTACATAACTAACCTTGTTGTGTCATCTTTGTAAATTGTAAATATCTTTAACTGTAAGTCTTACTGGTGTGGATTTATTAAAGATTAAGAAGTCAGCGATGTTTTACCAATTTACTAATGGACTGGTGCCTTTGGAAACAGACTAATCATCATAAAGAGAGGCTGTGCATCTACAATGTCCAGTAAATGCTGAGCTGCTTTCTTCTGTGCCAAATGTATCCACCCACTCCTTTGACAGGCAGTGAAGCTTATGTGTCTTCACAGCCATTTGTCCACTTAGTTACTCTTTTGTCCTATTGAATCACTATCACTATCTGAACACTATCACTCCATAGACACTCAGAGGTTCATGGGCTTCAGTGAGTATCTCTTCACTCTGTATCAAGGGCTAGATATAGGAGAACAGGCTGTGCTGTTTGTCATTTAGTCATTTGATTCTCTAAAATGCATGTTTGCCAAAATATAGAAATTCTGGCAAACACTTCATTCCCACATTTGAATGAATTCTTAAAGCAGTCCGAAGTACACCGATCAGCCAAAACATTCAAATCTGGCACACACCGAATATTGTCTTGTCACCATAGCATATGTTAAGTTCTAGGATATAGATGGTAAGTGAATAGTTGAATCTCATAGTCAACATGTCGGATAATAACCCGATAACTGAAGAAAATCCGATTTTGTCAGTAATCAGGGTATAACAAGTATACATGCACTCAGATAATGGGAAACCTGACTTGAGCAGCAATCGAGTTTCTGCTTTGCAACCCCGCTAATAATCTCACAGAAAGATGTGATGTAAACTTCAAACTTTAATATCAAATAATCGAATTCTTCATGTTCTCGAGCATATACTGTTTCACAGTCTCCGCAAGTTTTCCATTAGCCGTTTCGCTGCCTGATTCTGTGGCACGTTTCATTCCAGGGTTGCCAGATCCTACGAGGAAAAAAACACAGTTCAATGGAAAAAGCCCAAACAAAGCCAAGTCTTTAGAATAAGCGTATCTGGCAACTGTGTCAGTTTCTCTTATGCACATGCGCAAAGTGAGAAAATCGACTGAACTCCGGTAACTCGGGTAAAATCCAGCTTTCATGAGCAGGTTTCTTCTGATGTTCTGATTTCTAGATTGGAGCATGCTGTATACATGACCACTTGAATAATGAGATAACTGCAAACATCGGACTATGATCGGATTAAGTGCATGTAACGCACTCAAATCGTTATGGCCAGGTGACTAGATTGGAGCATGTACTAAACATCAAGGCTTATGGGGAGTGTCAGAAATGGAACAGTAGACAGTCATCTGGTACGAATAGTTTTTTTTATTATTATTATTGCACCATTCTGTTGTGATTGAAAATCCCAGGAGATCAGCAGTTATAAAAAATAGTCAAATCAGCCTGTTTGATACGAACAATCATGCCAAGGTCAAAAGCACAAAGACCACATTTATTCCACTGTTGTGATGTTGATGTGCTCATTAGCTGAAGCTGCTGGCCTGTATCTGCATGATTTGATGCATTACACTGCTGCCAGATGTTTGGCTGATAAGATAATTACATGACTGAGTAGGTGTACAGTGAGTGTATATTAGGGCTGTCAAAATAAACATTAATAGCAATAATATTTTAATGGCGCTAAATGGATTTATGCTCTTTCACAGCCTACTCAACCCTCATTTAGAAAAGTCCCAATTAATGTGTGATACAACAAACATGATGAACATTATGCAAGTGAGTTATAAGAAGTAATAAATAGCTTCTGTTTAAGTTTATATTGTCCACTCATAGTCTTATTTCAATGGAAGAACTTTCCATAGGGTCAAACAGGAGCAAGCAAAAATTTGACTAATGTAATCAAATACTTTAGTCATTGAAGAGCTTTAATATATGGTATAAAACTATTCCGATGGTGCTGCATACTGATCTGTACATAATATGGTAATTGCTGCTGCTATTTCTCTAAAAATAGCTTCAAACATATCAGTGGTAAAGAAACCTAAAACAGACTTGCATACAAAATCTCATGAGGCCTTCAGTCTCACAGTAGCTTTCACTCAGGACCAAGCCGCAAAGTTAGTAATGCAAGTGCAGAAGCAACCCTGATACACGAGAGTGGAATACGCAAGCCTGTGATTTGAACTGTGGCATGGTGCAACCAGTCCAGGGAGGGAGCTATTCTCCATGGAGGAAGTCCAGACCAGGTCCGTTTGCCAGCAGGGTTTGTTTCTTTTGAAAGTGAGGAGAAGGAATGAAAGGAGTGTAAACAGTGAACTTCCACCCCAGTTCCAATTTTGATTCCCCACTGCAGTGCGCTGATATGTTAGCTCACACGCACACACACACACTTCACACATATACCTATAGTGGAGCTCAATAGTTGTGACCAACTGAAATGTGCTGGTCTGGTCAAAATTTACATTTATTTTCATTAAAAAAAGATTAAATCGTACTTATTGCAAAGACGTTTGCTTCTGAAGATTGCCATGTCTTGTCGGAAATGCTGTATAAATAATTGAAGGTAGCATATGTGAACTTCTGTGCCTATCTGTGCTATTTTGGCTAAGCCCTAATATTATCCCCATCTCAAAGTTCCATCCTGAGCCATGGAGTTGTGTGCAGCCCAATTTTTTTCACAAAACAAACAAAGTCAAGCTGGACCAGGCCAGTGATTACAGCTCTCAAACAAATCCAATGGAGGAAGTGATGGCATGGGCCTCTGGGCCAGATCAGGTTGTATCGGAAAGGGTGAGTCAGTTGACGAAGTTTTCTTGGAGAGACCGTCAAGAGCTCAGAGACCAGAGGTGTGAACTCGGCACCAGCCGCGTGGCCCAGTTCCAATCGCTTTACCAAATCCGTCATGGGAACAACGTCTGTGTTTTCTTTTCATTACAGGACCAATCCTTCCCAGAGCCTTCCAAACAACAGTGGAATAACAGCTTATTTGCTCTGTGTGGCCTCTGCAGAGGGTTGGGGGGGTGGGCCGGGGGGTTGGTGTAGTTCTACACTCGGGCTCTGCTGGATCCATTTTGGGGTGCTGTTGCTGTGGCCTTCGCTGATGTTGGAAACAGTCTTTCCACTCTCAGTGTAAACTTAATCAGAGAGCCATTTTATTTTTCCCAAACAAATAACTTGAGCGACTCTATCATGCATTCAAGGTCAATCACTGAACAGACATCAATAAGAGTACAGCAATGAAGACATCTTAATTCAGGGGTGGCATGGTGATGCAGAGGTTACAATATCATCTCACAGCACCAGAGAGCTCTGGTTCAATTCCTGGCCCATCTCTGCATAATTTACATGTTCTCCCCATGACTGAGTGGGATTCCTTTGAGTATTCTGGTTTCCTTCCATATTCTAAAGACCTGTATTAGGTCAGTTGTTGTCTCTAAAGTAGGCATGCATGTGCCCTGTGATGGACTAGTGCAATGTCTTGGGTTCAACTTGCACCATGTGCTGCTGGTTAGGCCACAGTAAGTCAAATGACAGGCATGTTTGAGCCAGAAAAATCTCAGACAAAGATTTCAAATACATAATGCATATCACTAATAATTTGACTGTAAAAATGATTTGTCACTTTTTGTGGGGTTTTTTCAGTAAGAAGTGGCAGTTTTGTACAAATTATGCTAGAACCTCGGCACTCGAACTGCTCAATGCTCGAACATTTTCGTCTTCAACCAATATTTTTGAGAGAATTCTGCCTCAGTCCTCGAGTGTGCTGAAACCATAGACATAACCTGTATGAGATGCTAAGCTTACCCGCGATTCTTCCGAATAGGGAAAGTGTCACTTTTTGCGTCCATTTCCAACGGTTAAAACATGTCCTTGTACTGTTTTCAAGAGCTCATTTTTTACATATACAATGGTACCTCGGTTCTCGATGCATTTTGACCAGAAAAATTCGTTTTTTCTCTTGTTGTATGCTCGGTTCTCAGTGCACTTGGATGGAATGAGCCATGTGACTCATTCCATCCAAAACTCTGTTCACGATTCAGTACACAGTGATTCAGTGATTGTCAGCTTTGTTTTAATGATTTTGGCTAACTGTAGGTTAATGTAAATGTTTTAAAATGTTTACCTTATGATGGCTTTGTCCATTGTTGCATATCCAGTGTGGATTTTCTGGGGTCTGGAACAGATTAATTCAATTTACATTATTGCTTATGGGAAAAATTTACACAGTACTTATCGTTTTCAGTTCTCAACAACTCTTCTGGAATGAATTAACAACAAGAACCGAGGTACCACTGTATATACATACAATACATACATAAGAGTGCACTATAGCAGGCAAATTGCCTTCCAAACAATAACCCACTCCTACTCTCAGCCCTCCTCCTCATCATTATTCACTCAAGAAAAGATGATGTTTTGTTTTAAACTTCTTTTTACATTTGCCATGCTATAAAATACTATGAATAATACAAGATAAATATATTTACATTATGTCTCATGGCGAAAAAAGTGCTCGACACTCGAACTGATCGGCACTGGACCAGCCTTCCAAATCAGACTGTGGTCGAGTGCCGAGACACCACTGCACATGTTTAAAAGAAATTCCAGGAGAGTTTAGAAGTAAAAGACGTGTACGTGTGTGTCAGAGAAAAAAATATTTTCTACAAAAGGGAAGCACTGCAGAAAAAGTTTGGGAACCACTGTAATAACACCTGACCGATACTGTTTCAGTGATTATATTTGCTGATATTAAGGTTCTACAGATTTATTGGCAGAAATTGTGCCGCTAAAGCACCAGTAAATTCTCTTTCATGTTTAATAGGAAAACTGCAATTTTGAATATGATGTTATGTTAAACTAATCACGCGGTTCGTGAATATCTACTTTGACTATTCCAGTTAGATATTGAATGCAGCAGCTGTTTCTAATCTGGAAGTGAATATAGAAATGTTACTGTGTTCAGACTTTTTTTTTCAAGAATTAGATTTGCAGGAAAGAAATTGCAAAAACAATGATTTATACAAGGCATTGTCTTGTGGTGTGTGCTGTAATAGAAATGAGTGAGGATGCATATATCAATAATTGCTGAATTTAACAATTGGATGTAAGCCTGACCCCACTGACAGAAATCAAAGATAGATATTAAAACCTGACAAACTCAATTGCTCTCTTTTTCTTTTCTGTTTCAACCACATCATTTTACCATAACACATCTTAAGAATTGTCAAAACTTTCTGAAGTTTGCCAATGTGTGACAAATTATCAGTGCATAATCTGTTTTTCAAAAAAATCATACATGCTCAGCCCATTCCTCAGGTTTCCGAGGACTTCAGAAGAAGTTGTTGATGATAATCAAGCATGAAAATGGTTACAAAACAATATCGAAAAAATTTGTACCCTAACAATCCATAGTGAGTCATATTGTGTACAAATGAAGGAAATTCAATACCATTGTTAATCGGTCAACCAAATCACAAAAAAGGAAGGCATGTAATAGTCTGCAAGGTCATGGAGGAACCTTGGAAACATCAATGGTGTGCATGGCAGGGTTACAAGGAGAAAGTCATTGCTTTCTAAAAAGAACATTGCTGCTAATCGTGGCATATGGACATCATCTAGAAGGATATGGGAAAACATTCTGTGGATGGATGAGACCAAAATAGAGCGGTTTAAAAGAGAAGCATTATGTCTGGAGAAAGAAAAACACTGAATTCCAGCATGAGAACCTTATCCCATCTGTGAAACATGGTGGTGGTAGTAAGCCTTGGGCCTGTTTTACTGCATTTGGGCCACGATGGCTTGCAATCACTGATGGAACAATTATGAATATAATACCGGCAATGCTAAAAGAAAATGTCAGGACAGAATGTGGGTCACACAGCAAGGCAGCAACCTTAAGCACACAAATCGTTCTGGAATGGCCAAGTCAAGTGTTACAGAAGCAGATCATG
Organism: Ancistrus triradiatus; assembly: GCA_025084515.1. Lineage (NCBI taxonomy): Eukaryota > Metazoa > Chordata > Actinopteri > Siluriformes > Loricariidae > Ancistrus > Ancistrus triradiatus. The sequence goes on from JAJAGP010001399.1 coordinate 112,018, forward strand.
GGAGGAAACCCACCAACATCCCAGAGTTGAAGTTGTTCTGTACAGAGTAATGGGGCAGAACTCCTCCATGCTGATGTGCATGACTGATCAACAGTTACAGGACTAAACAAGGCATACTGAAAGCAAAGGTTCACATATGTTTGCCTATATTTGTATGTTATTAATGATTAAAGGCATGACTAAAGCAAAGGAATGTAATACAATAATAATAATAATGAAATAATTGACATATAAAGCCATGAAATAACTGAAATGAAGGGAAACTTCATGGCCAGTTTCAGCAGGTCTTATCACTGGGACAGCAGTGCAGAGACTGAGGGAGGTGTCTTAAATCGCACCCATAGACTAATATGTGTATCAGGGTTGGAAGATTGTATCATTGCGTGTTTTATTTAAGGTGCCAGTGTTCAACGTCTGAAGAGGCATTCGAATTCTGAAGTTCCTCTGTAATTACTTACTTCAGTGACTTATTAGCTAAATTTGTTTGTTAGAAAGAGTATCATATTCTGTCATTAATATTTATGTAAAACTGACTCCTGCTCAATATCTAATACTATTTTGCTAGAGCAGCAGATTCAGCTTAAAACAACCCTCAATTGGGTTATCAATTAATAAGTCTTAATTTGGACTTTTTATGTTCAGTAAACTTAAATAACGCTCCTAGCTGTGAGAACTGGTTCCACCGGTTAAATAAGGAAAGTTGTGGCTCTATAATTAAGGCTTTGGACTTTTAAGCTAGAAGGTTCAAATGTCTGCCAAGCTGCCACTAGTGGGCCTTTCAGCAAGTCTCTTAACTGAACAGCTCAGTTCAGCTGTAAGTATCTCTGGATAAGGGCGTCCTCTAAATTCTGTAAATGAATTGTCAATAGTTCATCAGTGTGTTCAGACTTACAAGTAGTACATGTTTTGTGTTAGTACTTGTGGCCTAAAAGTGTGACTTAATGATGAATTAAGAAAGCAAGCCAGGCAATTCCATTGGGTTTACACACCTTTTCCTTCAAATCTGTGTGATTTGATTAGGAAAGTCAGTGGTGCCATGGTGACATCAGCCTGTCAGCTTTGTTGGCATAACAGTTGTTACTGAGGTCAGAGGCTAAAATTAAGATTCAATAAAATAAATTCCTCATAAGGCACTTGGGTGGTGCAGTGGTCTAACAAGCTAGCTCATCACTGCAGGGATTTGAGTCCCTGCAGTGCCTTCTAGATAGGTCAGGCGTTACAGGGAGGTGGATTATCCCCTAGAATACAACAGAAACCCTAACGCAGACTCACAATGGTCTGGAGTCCCATCCAGGCTTAGGTCTGTTGCTGGTGTTCTTCTGGCCTTGGTGCAATCTTGGCTTGGCTCAGCACTCCCATGATTTGGACTCTGACCTTGTTTGTTCTACATCAGTTTGACATCCCATGCAGAGAGTGTAGTGACAGTCAAAAAATCTGCTCAGGGTTGTAAGGAAAGTAATGCATAAGGTAAACATTTTAAAGGCTCTAGTAGTCTACTGAATATATGTGCTACCAAACATAAACTTATTACCACTAAAGAAAGAAAGAAAGAAATAATTAGATATTTTTGAACATATCATCGTCGAATGTTGGAAGATCCTGGGAAAGTAAAAGGTGAAACTGATACATTTTGAACCCCACATTTGCAAGCAGAGAGATACTCTAAACAAAGGAATGTATGCCCAGTGGGAACAAGGCAAGGAGCTGTAAAATATCTGTCCAAAATAATACCAAGAAGAAGTTGCAGACTATTTACCAAGCTTTAATACTTAACATACCTCCACCCGCTTAGCTTATATTTTGTACACAATCACCACAACACGATTTCACAGATCTAGTTTTCAGCCCTTCAAATCCCCTCCAAACGTGAGTAGTTTGGAATTCCGGAATACCATCCCAAGCATGAAGCCTCGCTCCCTCTTGCCCAGCACTTCATGAAGGGCAATTTTCATCTGGCTGAGCCTCCCAAAGCTGCCTCACCTGGAACCAATCTGTAACACAATCGAAGTGTCCTGACTTGAAAGCCTGCTCCCTTCCTTTGATAGTCTCCTCCTGGTAGTCTGCATGGCGCTGCAAATAGTTTCTTTGTAATCTTCAGATACAAAACTAAGTAAAGATGGAGGGCTAATATCTAGCCATCAAAGTGAATTATGCAAATAGCCCTGCAACATAACTCAGGCACACTCTGTTTTTCCTGAGAGGGAATGGGAAGTTGAGTAAAGAATGGAAATTCTTAGTTGCTGTCATCCTTCACCAGCTCAAGGCTTTCAATGTTAATTGCTCATCTTCTTACTTACACCACTGGGTTGAGAGCTTCAAGCTGAAATGTGCCAGCTTTTCCAGACAGATGCTATTTACATACCTTCATTTGACTCATTCAGACCTCATGCTGAGTCTCTCTCAGTGACTGTCCTGCTCTGTATACCCTACTTATCCCGCGAGGACCCAGCTAGCTAGAGCAATTAAACTTTAATAGCTGTCCATTCAGGTTCCTGGGGGATTTTTCCCTAAGTCAACATGTCAGACCCCATTTCCTTTTCTCAATCTATATACTTCCAGTGATTTCTGCACTGGAGCTGCGGGATCTCTGACGCATCGCCGTTGTCTGCAGTTTGTTTATCTGTTCATATGGTTAGTTGTCTTAGCACATGGGAACTCAATCCGGTGACAGGTCATCAAGCAAGACAATATCCTGATGAGTCATGTTGAAATAAATGCATTCAAATGAGGGCCCTAAAAGGCAACAGCAAGCAATAAAAACAGAGACACTGTAAAACATACCATTAAGTGGCACAGGATAATTGTTTTTTCCACTGGTGTTAAATTCCGTCTCCTTAAAGGCCATTTAGAGACAAAGTGTCTCCATTAGTAGTACACATTTAAATTCTGCTGGTGTTACAGTCAGAAGATTGTCTTTTTTCTGCAAACATTTCTTATAATACGTTTCACACAAAGTAAAAATATGATCTAATAACAACAGTAATATCAAACTGTGTCTGCAAAATCTTAAGATGTTAGTTTCTCAGGACTATATATGGGACAATAAGATGAGCCTACCTCCACGGAATGCTCGAAAAAAAAAGAAACAAACAGCATAGCTATTTGTCTGTTAATTTAAGGGCATTTTACGAGTGGGGTGCATGTGATTCGAATTGTGTGATTAGCAGTAATTGAATCAGCACCAGAAGGCTGGAGCACATGGACGGGATAGAAAATAAAAGTGGATCTGCTGAGTGGAGGCTTTGTCCCTTGACTCTGCTCATAGTGGTTACCTTTGAGTGTAAGTCACAAGTCATGATGGACTGTGCATTACAGCACAGAGTCTTCTCTAAACCTATAATCTACTTAGACACTCACTTTCATTCCTCACCCTCCACTCACATGACTAGTTCTACCCGACAAGAGTTTTATACTTAAGGTCCAAATCAAACCTCTCCATACTCTGAAAAGGTTATGTCACTGGGAATGTACACAAGAACTTGACCAATGAAAGTTTATATTTGTAGAGGTTTTACCTTGGTGACTAGCTGAGTAATTATGACCTTGATGAAATTTCTTGGCAAAAATATATACATTGTAAAATGTAAAATATAACACATCTGTGTCACTTATGAAGAAAATGATTTTTTTTTACCTCCAGTGTGAGCGTAGCTCTACGACAATGTTAGTCAAAGAACAAACTGGTAGGTAAAGTTTGTTTTTTTATTTAAGTATGGGAATATTAAGTATTAAGCCTCACAGCAAGACAGTCCTGGGTTCAATCCCAGGGTAGGTCAGAGATATAACCTTGTGTGTGTTGCTGAAATGGCCATTGCTGCTGACGTCAAATAAACAAACAAACTTGTAAAATGCCGAAAGGTTTTGTTTTAAATTTACATCAGTTTGATAAGAACTAGGAGTATTACAGTGGTGCTTGAAAGTCTGTGAACCCTTTTGAATTTTCTATTTTCCCCATAAATATGACATAAAAACATCATCAGATTTTCACACAAGTCCTTAAAGTAAGATAAAGAGAAACCAAGTTAAACAAATGAGACCAAAATATTCATACTTGGTCATTTATTTATTGAGGAAAATGATCCAGTATTTACATATTAGTGAGTGGAAAAAGTATGTGAACCTCTAGGATTAGCAGTTAATTTGAAGGTGTCATTAGAGTCAGGTGTTTCAATCAATGGGATGCCAATCAGGTGTGAGTGGGCACCCTGTTTTATTTACAGAACAGGGATCTATCAAAGTCTGCTCTTCACAACATGTTTGTGGAAGTGTATCATGGCACGAACAAAGGAGATTTCTCAGGAGCTCAGAAAAAGAGTTGATGCTCATCAGGCTGGAAAAGGTTACATAATCATCTCTAAAGAGTTTGGACTGAACCAATCCACAGTCAGACAGATTGTGTACAAATGGAGGAAAATCAAAACCATTGGTACCCTCAGGAGTGGTCAACCAACAAAGATCACTCCAAGAGCAAGGCGTGTAATAGTTGGCGAGGTCACACAGGACCCCAGGGTAACTTCTAAGCAACTGAAGGCCTCTCTCATACTTTTGCCACTCACTAATATGCATTATTTGGTCATTTTCCCCAATAAATAAATGACCAAGTATAATATTTTTGTCTCATTTGTTTCACTGGGTTCTTTTTTATCTACTTTTAGGACTTGTGTGGAAATCTGATGCTGTTTTAGGTCATATTTATATAGAAATATAGAAAATTCTAAAGGGTTCACAAATTTTCAAGCACCACTGTATATACATAGCTGTTCAGAATTTGTTATGAGTGATAATCCATTTTTATATACAGTGATAGTAACCACCAAATTGTATTGCCATACATTTCTGATGGTATACTCAAGTCCTAGTGGGTATACTTTGCACAACTGCATATAGTAGAATATATAACTGACTAGGCATAACTTGGGGGTTAAAATGGTAAAATGGATGTTTTTAATGGACTTATTAGAAAAGGAACATACAACTGAAAACGGTTTCACACAGGCCCATGCACATACATATTGAGGGATCAAGGGGAAAAATTAAACCCTCTCCTATGCAACCCTCTAAACTCCGTGCACCATTTTTACTGCTTGTGCCCTGATGCCATGCCATGCCATTCCATTGATAATCACAGCTCAGATGTTCAGACCAATCTGGCTATAGCAACTCTGATGGCTCAGTGGTGAGAGGCAGCTGCATGAAACAGCAGTTCTAAGGGCCTGGGTTCGAATCTTTGGTGGAGCTTGCAACAGAATGTGGGTTGGAGCTTTTAAGAAACCTTAACTGGACTGTTTCCCTTTCCCTGGTTTACCTCTGCCTGTGGCCAGTGAATACTGGATTAGACTCCAGACCCTCCCTGGGGCCCTGGACAGGAAAAGTGGGGGTAAATCTGGGTGCTTTGCAGATACACGAGTTGTTTCTTTGGGAAAGAGAAGGTTCTCCCAAGTGCAGTACAGTAGTCACTTAAATACATTTCAGCACTTAGAAAAATGTAGTGAATCTGGATATACCCTAAACTAAATTGCACTTGCTATAACTATATTTAAAATAAATAGGATGATTAAACACATGCAATATTTAACAATATACTAATTTAATAACTTGGCATACAGGACAAAAGTAAGTTTTATTACGTGACAACCAAGACATTTACAAGATTACTGTTAACGATAGAGAGAATGTTATATAGATTCTTAAAAATACAATATACTACTACTACAGTTGCACTCGAAGCCAGATGCCAAGTATGATTTTACAGTGGTACCTCGGTTAATTCGTTCCAGAAGGCTTGTCGAGAACCGAAAAATGACAAGTACCAAGCACATTTTCCCCATAAGGAATAATGTAAATTCAGTGAATCTGTTCCAGACCCCCAGATATATGTATAAGGCATTATATGCAGTAATGGAGTTGTATTGTACAGGTGCTCCCTGATCTACGATGGGGATACGCTCTGATAAATCCATCGTAAGTTAAATGTATCATGAACTGAGGAGTTTAGCGGTCTATACTGCATTATAGCGGAGATATGGAGAGTTATGATAACACTTACATTAACCTACAGTTGGCCAAAATCATTAAAACAAAACTTATTTTGGTTGCGGTTTGGTGAAAAACCTCATGTAATTTAGTGAGTAATGGATTGAAAGTGAAACGTAAGCAAACACTTACTCTATTTTGCTAGCATAGCTGCTAAACTAACTGCAGCATGTGTTCTGGAGCATTCAATTCCTGTTTTGCCTTTGGTTGGATCTTATAAACTAAACTTTGTCAGACCCATGGAGACTTATTTGCACAAGAATACAGTACTGTAGATGTAAAAATGAAGAGAAACATGATACAAATAGCAGAGATCTTCTCTGAGGGCTTTTGTGAACCTGAATCACTGTGTACTGAATCGTGACTCGTGAATCATGAATCGAGTTTCGGCTGAAACGAGTTGCACGGTTCGACTCATGCAAGTTTAAGGAAGTGTGCCAAGTATTGAGCAAATGACAAAGACTGAGACAATTTTTTTTTTAGTCAAAATGGGTCGAGAACCAAATTCTACGAGTTCTGAGGGGGCACTGTATTACCTTAAACTGATCAAAAAAATATGCTGTTGCTTTAATAGTGAAGATGGAAATGTAAACATGAATGCCTCAATGATGTTTACACAACTAACCCAATTACCCACTGAATGCTGTGCTGATGCGTGTATCTGTAACTGGAGTTGAGGTGAAATATTAACAGGAGGCACAAAGAGGTTGGCTTGGAACCCAAGCCATCCTAGTTCACTATATTGCTGGTTTGATGCTGACTGCACTGCACTGCTCCTGACTCCTAGTTGCAGGTTTCATGACTGCATTCAAGACGTGCACCAAAGACCATATAAAATTCTGGCTAGCTAATGCTGTATTATTTCATTTATATGTATCTGTTGCTACCCTGACAAGAAGTATAAACAAATTTCAGCACGGTTGATTATTGAGCTGGTCATTTGACAGGAAACAATGACAAAATATGGGATCATATTTGGGTACCATACTGCACAGACTGGTGGAAAAACACTATTCAAATCCATTACAAAGCAAATACTGGTGATGGAAAGACATGATGGAATGTAATCCCATAATGAGTAGATGTAGATATCAAACTAGCTAACCTTGACAGCAGTTACTATTTCTTGTTTGTATTCTCCCATTTCCAGCTGAGACATTGTCCACCATGCAAGGCCTAGGTGAAAAGGGGGTCACCCACAAGTTCTCACTCTACGTTGCTTCTCTTAAAGTGGATTACGTTTTGTCTTGCAGTATCATATGGCTGAGAGATTGTGGTCTGAATGTATCAAATCAAGTCCTTTCTGTCCTTATGTTCTGTTAACCATGAAGAAATGAACAACAATGAACAAATTTGTAAGGCTTCACAGTACAATGATACTCATCGTGAGACAATTAACTTTCATAGGTTACAGGCAGTTTCACTGGACACCAGATCAATCTCCTTATCTTCTAGAAATACAAAGCATGTTTTTCTACACCACACGCCGCTGCATAGCAGCACTAACCAAGCAAGTCAACCTGTTGTGATATGACATATGGTATTTTCTTATTAGATTACAAAATGAAATTCACAAATAATGTCTTCATGATGAAAACATATGTTTCTAGATACCTTTAGATGCACTAACAGTCCTGGACCACTCTCTGTGCAGACAGCGCATTAAATCATGGCTGCACAATCTGGTCTAAAGTCAAAATATTGCTATTTTTGATAGGCAATAAAATTTTATTTCAAATCTTTGCTTCTGATTCCCATGGCTTACTTCTACAGCTGCAGCCAAGACTACAGAGCGCTCCATTAGAGCACCATATGTTGCTTTTCTTTATTTCCGTTCCACTGCAAATACAGAGAACACACACAGATCAAAATCGCCTGTCTGCACATCAGTTGTACAGTTAGCATATCCATTATCAGTTGGAATATATAAGTCATTCAACAGTTTCAGTTGTGTGTTGATTGTGTACCCTATCACACTGAACTTTCAATAAAATTATGATTATGTGACTAGAGTTAAGAATGTGAGCTTTTAATTTAAGTTTTTTAATGCTTCAGTAATTATAAGGCATGCCTTAGTAGGGTCCAGGTTGAGTAAATTACTTAGGCGGTCCAGATGTGCAGTCAAGGGCATATGCATGGGTACTAAGTTTACTCTCAAACCAATGGAAATCTTACCAAGGTTACCAAATTTAACAACTTCAGCAATTGCGTGCACAAGTGTTCAGCACCAGTCTAAACTGCCATGTGGACTGTGTATCAAAGGGCGTGCCTATACGTATTTCAAAACATTAACAACACAGGTCATTTATTTATTTGACGTTCCTTTAGTAGCCGTTTTTTATTTAATGGCGCTGTCAGCATCAGTGGCCATTTCAGCGACACACACAAGGTTACATCAAGACTAGTCATATATATACTCTCAAGTCAGTACCAAGTTAGCGTTATTAATTAGCCTAACAAGCATTGGATTGTGGGAGGAAACTGGAGTAAACCCACATGACCACAGGGAGGACATGCTGACTCCACACAGAAAGGACCCAGGCCGCTCCTGGACCATCGAATTAGAATCCTGGACCTTCTGGTCAAGAGTCCAGTACCTTAATCGCTAAGCTACCACAGTCCTACTGTGACTGCTGGAGGCCCAGGATTGGACTGGCATAATGGCTGGCTGTGATCTATAGGGATTGGTGCTGGAGACCTTGTGACCCTGATTAAGAAAAGAAGGGGTTAAAATGTGAAAGAAGTAAATAAACAAAAATAAAAAAATTAATAAATAACTGACTTGCCACAACTACTTTAGACATGACATTTCATTACCATCTTCTTAGATGTTTTAGTTCATTTCTTTTAGGTGGATATTTTTTGTCTACATTTTTAAGGAATTATGTTGAAGCTGAGCAGTTTCTGAAATCGTTACTCAATTTGCTGCTGCTACTGGCATCATTCATAACTGAACATAAAGACATGAGAATTTACAACCATATGCCACCGACATACTTTATAGTACTTTACTTATTACTTTATATTACGTTATAACTTCTGAGGAACCATCTGATATGCTGATGTCTTCTTGTTATTGGAGCATTTCCTAAATATGTGCCTACATTCTAGATCTGATTCTGAACAGTTCTGAAGTTTCCTTATGATTTTCAGTATGCCTCTGTCATAACAAATGTGTTTTGCCTATGTGACCACTCAGTGTATGATATATTTCATATGCATGATGGTCTAGTTTACTGTTAGTTTCCCATTTTGTTGAGAGACATTGGTATCTAGATGCAAAGTACCTTTTTCCTCAAGCAGTCCAAGAAACTACTTAGCACGCAATTCTCGTATTCCTTACAGTCTCCTAAAGTAAGTGGACTATGTTTAAAAAGGCTGCATTTCCCATATGGTTCACCCAATATAGATGGCGATGCAGCATATTAGTGCCAGACAGTTAATCTAATACTGCCTCTGGTATGCCGAGTGTGCCTGCAGGACTGCCACATTGCACTCCATTGTTCACAGGAAGTCCTGCTCCCCTTAGGCAGGGTAATCCTGCACCCCAGCTTCCTCTCATCTCTCCAGCCATTCCACATCTCCTGCCAGTCTAGAGGAAGTTCTTGTGTACTAACACAAATTGATTTTTCGTGCCCCTTGTGTTCCGAGGTCCATGTTAATTTGATTAATTAGTTGACAGTGTTTAGACATGTTGGTTATATTTTCATGTGGCAAGAAGAGGAAGTGGGATCTGGAGTTCATTCAAGCTGCACAGGTCAAAGATCAGAAAATCTGTTCACATACTGTTGGCATGTAAAAGCTTATTAGGAAATGATGTGACATTTGTTTATAAAGCTTGGTGGTAGCTATTTTTCGTACCATTTTCCATTCCATTGATTGGGCTCCATGAGGGCAATATCCATAAGATATTGTTTGAGATAACTAACACAGCCAGAGAAAGTTTAAATTATGAACTCATTTCAAACCAAACCATCAGACAATGTTTCCTCTAACAGAGGTGGCCAAGCAGCAAGAGGCAGAGCTCTCCACAGAACTTTGAAGATCAGACTAGCTCACCGATGACCCTTTGACCTCAGATTCAGTAAACAAGACTCCCAGCTGTAATTGAAATCACTTGCACCTTAGCGACTGCATGAAGAGAGCTTTGTTCAAAACCAGGCTGCTTCTCACTACCTGCATTATCTGCATAGGATGCTCCAGCCAAGAGCCATTTTTAGAGTTTTGCAAGAGTTGAAGGGAAAAACACAATTTTCTGTGGAGCTACTTGGCACTACTCATTCAATTTACTCAGCTGCAGCTGTAGATCCCAATCGGCCACATCTCAGGACTATGTTCACACAGCAGGTAAAAGTGGCCCAAATCTGAACTTTTTCATCATACTGTGGTAGCCTAGTGGGTAAGGTACTGGACTATCACAAGGTCCAGGGTTCAAATCCCACCTGTGCCAAGCTGCCACTGTTGGGTCCTTGAGCAACGCCCTTAACCCACAATTGCTTGGATTGTGAGACTGTATCAGTTGTAAGTCGCTCTGGATAAGGGCGTCTGCTAAATGCTGTAAATGGAAATGAATGTGTATTTGACACTGGTATGGTATCTTGGGGACAGTGTGAACAGAAAAACATTTTCAGTTTCGAACTGGGCCACTTTAATATACATACACGGCAACCTCAGTCTGAACATCCTCATAAATGCAATGGAAGGGGTGTTTGAGGACATTTCTTAATGGCAGAACATGACCACAGGAGGACGTGGCTACAGTTTCAAAGAAAAAATCATTCATCCTCATGCTTCACCTGGGATTGAACCCAGGACCTTCTAGCTGTGAGGCGACAGTGCTACCCATCAAGACACCCGCAAAGGAAAATAAAATCCTTAAAAGTGAAGTTTAAAGAAAACAAGGATGCAAACCAAAAAAGTAGCCATGGCCGAATAACATGCCCTTTTTAACATAGCAATTAAAGAAGTACCTGGTACTGTTGACTCCATTTTAACTGTTTACCTCTGGGCAAGCACTTCATGTGAAGTGCTGCTTTATTGCGCACGCAAGTTAGTTTAGAAGCAGATGAATGTCAGCTACAGGTCCCATTAAAAGATAGTGTAAACAGCCTAAAAAATCCACTTTGCCTGCTGTGTGAACATAGCTTAAAAGCCTACCTTCTAGGCCAACATCTACATTAAGGTACTGCTCGTAAATAGTGACCACACCTTACATATAGACCTGTTTAAATTTTATGTTGATTTTTTTTCAGTGTATATCATTGTAGTTTTTGTAAAGTCACTATGACTGTTGCTAGAATTGAATAATGGTGGAATAGTGGTGTGTTGCATTTAATATTAACTTAGGACATTTTCAGCAGGAACTTGTAGCTGAATCTCTCTCTCCTCCAGCTCTGAACGAATGAGCTGTGAAGAAAGAGCTTCTTCTATCCAACTGAGGTCCTAAATTGAATAAGGAACATGACTCTGATTAGGATCAAATTTGAAAGAGCGTCTTTCTAGTCGTTTCCAGGACATTCCAAGACATTAAGCGTATGACAAGCCTTCAGTTTTCTCTCTCTGGAATGACCTCAGCCAGAGAGGTCAGTGCTGTTCCAATACCTGATATCTATGGTGAGACAATGGGTAATACGGATGTGAGAAGTTATTTCCATTACAATAGTTGCTCTGGCCGCTTTTCTCCCATCATTCTAGAACATTACTGTTTCTTTAAAATATATATAATATAGTTATATTATTATATATTTTTTTAATAAATAATATATATATTGAACATCTTGTTGAACATCTTAATCCATAAACCATGGACATTAATATAAAGTCTTCCTTTTGCTGATATATTCTCCATTCTCCTGGCATGGTACTCCAATGGATTTTTTGCTCCCATTCACCCACAAGAACATTAGTAAGACCAAGTACTGACATTAAGCGATAAGGCCTGGATCACAATGAGCATTTTATTTCATCCAAAGGTGACGGAATGGATGAAATCAGTTCTCTGTTTAGTTAAGTCAAGTTCTTCTACCTCAAACTAGACAAGAGAAGTTGGAACCATACAAATTTGTACAATGTCATTGTAGATTGTAGACATTGTAGACATTAAGATTTGCTGATGGAAAAAGAGGCCCTACCCAAACTACAAAGATATCAAAACAAGAATTCATCCTTCACCGCATTTTACAGTTAACACTTTACATTTACACTTACAGTGGTGCTTGAAAGTTTGTGAACCCTTTAGAATTTTCTGTATTTCTGCATAAATATGATCTAAAACATCAGATTTTCACACAAGTCCTAAAAGTAGATAAAGAGAACTCAGTTAAACAAATGAGACACAAATATTATACTTGGTCATTTATTTATTGAAGAAAATGATCCAATATTACATATCAGTGAGTGGCAAAAGTATGTGAACCTCTAGGATTAGCAGTTCATTCGAAGGTGTCATTACAGTCAGGTGTTTTCAATCAATGGGATGACAATCAGGTGTGAGTGGGCACCCTGTTTTATTTAAAGAACAGGGATCTATCAAAGTCTACTCTTGTGGAAGTGTATCATGGCACAACAAAGGAGATTTCTGAGGACCTCAGAAAAAGAGCTGTTGATGCTCATCAGGCTGGAAAAGGTTACAAAACCATCTCTAAAGAGTTTGGATTCCACCAATCCACAGTCAGGTTGATTGTGTACAAATGGAGGAAATTCAAGACCGTTGTTACCCTCCCCAGGAGTGGTTGACCAACAAAGATCACTCCAAGAGCTAGGCGTGTAATAGTTGGCAAGGCCACAAAGGACCCCAGGGTAACTTCTAAGCAACTGAAGGGCTTTCTCACATTGGTTTAATGTTAATGTTCATGAGTCCACAATCAGAAGAACACCTGAAAACACAATGGTGTGCATGGCAGGGTTGCAAGGAGAAAGCCACTGCTCTCCAAAAAGAACATTGCTGCTCGTCTGCAGTTTGCTAAAGATCACGTGGACGAACCAGAAAGCTATTGGAAGAATGTTTTGTGGGACAGATGAGACCAAAATAGAACTTTTTGGTTTAAAAGAAAGCGTTTATGTTTGTAGAAAGGAAAACACTGCATTCCAGCAGAAGAACCTTATCATATCTGTGAAACATGGTAGCGGTAGTGTCATGGTTTGTGCCTGTTTTTGCTGCATCTGGGCAGGACAGCTTCCATCATTGATGGAACAATGAATTCTGAATTATATCAGAGAATTATGAAGGGAAATGACAGGACATCTGTCCATGAACTGAATCTCAGGGGAAGGTGGGTCATGCAGCAAGACAACGACCCTAAGCACACAAGCCGTTCTACCAAAGAATGGTTACAGAAGAATAAAGTTTCACATACTTTTGCCACTCACTAATATGTAATATTGGAGCATTTTCTTCAATAAATAAAATGACCAAGTATAATATTTTTGTCTCATTTAACTGAGTTCTCTTTATCTACTTTTAGACTTGTGTGAAAATCTGATGATGTTTTAGGTCATATTTATGCAGAAATATAGAAAATGCTAAAGGGTTTCACAAACTTTCAAGCACCACTGTATCTGACATTCATCAAACCCAGCTGCACCCACCCCAGAGTCTAGTAGCAGTATGCTTTACACCACTCCAGACAATGCCTGGCACTGTGTGTTGTAATCTTGGCTGCTTGGCTGTGGAAAACGGTGAACAAATCTAGCTCTGATATTGCTTTCAGCAGAAATTTGGATTTCAGTAGTGAGGGTGGTACTCATTAGGGTGTACTCATACTAAGTGATCTGTGCCATGCCTAAGCACATTTGACACCCAAAGTGCCGTTTGTGTTTGACTAGTCTGATAGCTCAGTACCATGCCTGGGTGCAGCACGCTGAACCTTGTTCAGGCCTGCTTTGCATAGGTGGGCTCAGGCATGGTTTCAGGCCAGCGGGGAAGTGGGGAGAGGAGACTATTGTGCAAGGCAACCAAGCATATTTGAGTATGCCCTTATATGTGTTACGTGCTTATGTGGCCTGTCCTTTCCCAGTTTACTCAAATTCACAATAACAGCACTTACAGTGCTTGTCCTAACCAGTTCTACTAACTAAAGTAATTACTTTTTTTGTTGGAAAGGCAGCACTCTATGACAGTTGAAATTTACTGAACTCTTCAGTATGACTTTGTCTACTCCCAGTGTCCCAGCTGTAAGTTTGATTTTATTTACCTGATATGGGTCAGCACATGATGAAAAACCTACTTTATTTTAAATTAAGACACATAACATTCAGAGAAACAGGAAAAAGTTATACAGTGGTGTGAAAAAGTGTTTACCCCATTCCTGATTTCCTATTTTAATTTAAAAACCAATAAACATTAGTCAATGACAACACAAGTAAACACAAAATGCAGTTTTTATTAGGTGTTTATTATTAAGGGAGAAAAAGATTCCAAACCTACATGGCCCAGTGTGAAAAAGTGATAGCCCCCCGTTAAAAATAAGACATAACTATGGTTTATCACACCTGAGGTTCACTGTCTCTAGCCACACCCAGGCCTGATTATTGCCACACCTGTTCTCAATCAGGACACCAGTTAAATAGGACCTGTCTGACAAAGTGGAAGTACACCAGAAGATCCTTAAAAGCTACACGTCATGCCGAGATCCAAAGAAATTCAGGAACATTTGAGAAAGAAAGTCATTGAGATCTCTCAGTCTGGAAAAGGTTTTATAAAGCCATTTCTAAAGCTTTGGGACTCCAGCGAACCACAGTGAGAGCCATTATCCACAAATGGCAGAGACATGGAACAGTGGTGAACCTTCCTAGGAGTGGCCGCTGACCAACATTTACCCCAAGAGCGCATCGACAACTCATCCAAGAGGTCACAAAAGACCCCACAACAACATCCAAAGAACTGCGGGCCTCGCTTGCCTAAGTTAAGGTCAGTGTTCATGCCTCCGCCATAAGAAAGAGACCGGGCAAAAAATGGCCTGCATGGCAGAGTTCCAAGATGAAAAACACTACTGAGCAAAAAGCTCATCTGCTGAGCTCGTCTCAATTTTTCCAGAACACATCTTGATGATCCCCAAGACTTTTGGGAAAACATTCTGTGGACTGACGAGACAAAAGTTGAACTCTTTGGAAGATGGTGTCCTATTACATCTGGCGTAAAAGTAAAACACAGCATTTCAGAAAAAGAACATTATACCAACAGTAAAATATGGTGGTGGTAGTGTGATGGTCTGGGGCTGTTTTGGCTGCTGCAGGACCTGGAAGACTTGCTGTGATAAATGGAACTATAAATTCTGCTGTCTACCAAAAAAATCCTGAAAGGAGAATGTCCGACCATCTGTTGGTAACCTCAAGCTGAAACGACCTTGGGTTCTGCAGCAGGACAATGATCCAAAACACACCAGCAAGTCCCACCTCTGAATGGCTGAAGGAAAACAAAATGAAGACTTGAGTGGCCTAGCCAAAGTCCTGACCTGAATCCTATTGAGATGCTGTGGCATGACCTTATAAAGGCCGTTCATCCTCAAAAATCCTCCAGTGTGGCTGAATTACAACAATTCTGCAAAGATGAGTGGCCACAATTCCTCCACAACGCTGTAAAAGACTCATTGCAAGTTATCACAAACGCTTGGTTGCAGTTGTAGCTGCTAAGGGCGGCCCAACGAGTTATTAGGTTTAGGGGGCAATCACTTTTTCACACAGGGCCGTGTAGGTTTGGAATTTCTTCTCCCTTAATAATAAAGACCTTCATTTAAAAACTGCATTTTGTGTTTATTTGTGTTGTCGTTGACTAATAATTAAATTGGTTTGATGTTCCAAAACACTTAAGTGTGACACACATGTAAAAAAACAGGAAACCAGGAAGGGGGCAACCACTTTTTCACACCACTGTATAGAGTATAAATGAAAATTTATCATCATATGAGACATACGTATTACGTGTGAAGTCTGGAAAGCATGCTTTTAAGTGCTAGGAATAAAATATACTAGATTTATTATTAAATCTGCCTTTCACTCCTATGTTATTACGCATAATGTCTAAATAATCAAGCTATAAGCATTTGTGGCTGAGAGCAATCAATATTAATTCCTGCAAAAATGTAGACTCTTGACACTCTTCCCATAACACATACATGAAAGAGCCTTTATGCACTTTACATTCATTTCACATGTGTCTACAGCCAGTATTGCTTTTACGTTACTAAGGTGTAAAATTGAACACATTAAGAATATTGAGTTGTAAGAATTCATAGTTAACTGACCTAAATGATTTTTGGCACGTCCCCATATCCGGCAATTTAAATCATTTTCATAAAGCTTTTCTTATTCCTGAGATGAACAGACATATTTAGCGGGAGTTCACACAATTACACACAGCTTTATGTCAGGATATTGCACTCATTGATGTACAATAAACTGCACTTAACCGCACTTAATCTATATATTGCCTTTCTCACATTTAAGGTCACTTTAAAATTCAACCAAAAAAACGAAACAATTAAGACAAAGTATACTCCAAACTCACTTAAGATTGCAAGGCTAACATAACCTTATAAAATATAATAAAAATAACAGTGTAATAATCCCCTTAGAAGGCTCTACAGCATTAGACTGGAATGAAAGTAAATTAGGGCAGGATTTCATCATTTATGAATGACAGACGGAAAAGGCCTTGATTTAATGTCAGGCAATACACACACTTGCCATAACATAATAAGAATAAAGATCAGCATTATTATATGCAAAGCATGAGTCATAAACTTGCACTTCAGGCTCAACTGACCACACGAGGAGCCAGTAAGTTCTTTCACAGAAATTCTTCTAGACGAAGTGATGTCATTTCCAGTCACAGAGGCTGACCAGAGAGGCTTGTGGTTCATTTTAAGTCACCAGTTACGACCTTGATGTCCAACTGAATAACAGTCTCCTAGTTAAATATGCCTGTTAACTTCACATTTTCTTTCTGAAAGCCCAGTACAAAGCACTGCTAACCGCAGGCAGGAGCTGGTGCCATCAAGAAAACAGTTTATTAACAGTGTTTTATGACAAATGCCCGCACCGTCATTAAAAACCAGGCAAAGATGTTCATAAAATTTGCAGCTTGTTGTGCTGTGCAGAGAATCTGCTAGAATTATAGCTTTGTGTTTTCACCAAGTCGCTGAGCGGGTGCAGGAGCGCTGTCCTGTTATTTCACCAAAGGCTTTCCAAAGTGCAGGCGACACCACTGTCCAATAAACTCTTACTCTACGGCCATTATAGCCGTTCCCTCTGCTAAATGTGAGATGTGGTGTCATGCTTGTTCATCTAGTCTAAGCAGTGCACAGAAGGCCCAATCTCTTCACCCTTTACCAATGCTCTTACATCTCGCTGTGGCATCACAGTTTTATGTGGAAACCCATGTAAAATTTAGATTGCCACTGTAATCCATTTACAACTGTGTTTCTTTTTCCAAATAAACAACAGCAAGATCTTCTGGCTTCAGCAATTATCCAGCAGAGCTCATCTGTACAAGAAGAAGAAAACCAGAGGATTGCACTATCACCATATATCCAAGACAGTCAGTCATTGCTTTTCCACTGTTGAAACAGTAGAAACCTAATTATGGATATTTATGGATAATTATCTAACTAATGACTTTAATAAAGCTCATAAAGCTGCAATTAAATTAAATGCAAACTTGTGTTAATATAATGAAAATACACCTACACATTCTGTAGTTGTATTCACTAAGTACCCATGTATGGGACTGTGGTAGCCTAGTGGTTAAGGTACTGGACTATGGACCAGAAGGTCCAGGGTTCAAATCCCGCTTCTCCAAGCTACCACTGTTGGGTCCTTGAGCAAGACCCTTAACCCACAACTGCTTGGACTGTAAGATTGTACCAATTGGAAGTCGCTCTGGATAAGGGCCTCTGCTAAATGCTGTAAATGTAAATGTCTTTCTATGGAAAAGTGTTGGGACCTCTACATATTACCCCAACACTGCATAATAAGGAGTTGATCCTGCAGGTACAACAGCTTCCACTCCTCTGGAAAGGCATTCTACAAGATTTTGGGTTGTCTGTGGGAATTCATCCAAAAGAGTATTCATGAGGTCAGACGAGACCTCATTTGGTCTCACAATCTCCATTCTAGTTCATCCCAAAGATGTTCAATGGGGTTGAGGTCAGGGCTATGTGCGGGCAAGTCAAGTTCTTCCACACCAAACTCACCCCACCATGGCTTTATGGACCTTGTGTTGTGCACTGGGGAACAGTCACAATTCCCATTTTCAATAACATCACTCACAGTTGATCGTTGAATATCTAGAAGGGTAGAAATTTTACAAACTGACTGGTTACAATGGTGGCAGTTACAGTATCACACTCAGTTCAGTGAGCTCTTTAGAACGACCCATTCTTTCACAAATCTTTGTAAAGGCAGACTGCATGGCTTGATTTTATACACCTGTGGCAATGAGATTGAAGGAAACACCTAAATTCAGTGGTTAAGTGGTGTGTCCCAATACTAATGTCCATAAAGTGTATCTTGGAAGATCACATTGCATTACATCAAATGGTCCCTGTGCTGCCACTATCAAATTACACATCCAGTAAAATTTGTAAACTTTGTATTGTCTGTTTTCAACCTGGCCTGTCTTTGTGTGAGATGCAGAGACAGAGCACATTCTCTGGGGCTTCATACAACCATGAATATTGATGTTCATTATGCAGTTATTTAACTGTCAGCCGGCACTTGCAAAAAGAAGTGCAGTGTCCATACATGCTGGTCTACACTTGGTCTGTTCAGTTGTGCAGCATACTTTCTCTGTGACCTGTCTCTGACCTGACATTCTCGTTCAGCCCCTTCCTGCTCTTTAAACAAATCTTTAATTGAATTACAATTGATGCCTGAGGGGACAGAATGGGCCAGAGGGAAGACACAGACCCCAACGATAAGGTTTCTCCTTGCAGTTGTGATGAAGAGGGCATGGGAAGGGCACAGTGGGGGAAACTAGGTGTAGCCTGCTGTATAAATCAGTGCAGCTAAGAGATCATTTATATCCATAGAAATGTGTCATTTACCTGTGTGTTTTGGAGAGTGTGTGAAGGCAGCAATGTGGAGACTGAGGTGAATAAGCTAGGGTACAATCCAGATTCAGGAAGGGGATAGAAAGCCCCTATTCAGCCCACCCTTCACCCAGAGCCCTTTAAGTTCAGATTAACCAAGGGGTGGATTTTTGTAAATGCCAGCTAATGTAGAAGAGCACTTGTTTCACAAGCAGAGGTGGGAGATAAAGAACAGAGGTTCGTCATTCACTCGAAAGATAAATTCGGGATTTGGTTGATGTGTTTAGAGACTTTTTTTGTTCAAGTTTCTCTTGTTTAGGGGTTTGACTTTTCGCTGTAAATGAAGTTCTTAAGTGTATGTGCCTGTCCTATTGTAAGTATATTTTCTGTCACCTATAACTATATAAACTGGTTCACATTCACTCATTGAGTCTCTGTTTCATCTGGTTGATCTTCTGTGTTGTTTGTAATACTGTCTATCAATGCATTTTTGGCTTCCATCAAACAAAAGTATCAGATCCATCCTAGCATCCCCTTAAGTGTTACAGCTTTCCCCTAGATAGGGTTGTAACAGTACATTAATGTATTTTCTATAATTATTGTGTATTTCCTTAAATTAAAAAAGTTTTAGCACGTGTATAACAGTTTAGGATTCAGAGGGATGGTCACATTCCACTCGTGTTTTCAGCGGTGTGTGTTAATTTTGAAAATACCCTTTATATTTACATTACAGTAGCCTAAGACTATGGTAATTTCCAGTTAATGTCCATTTTGGTCAACATCCTGTTTCACAGAACATAATGTGGTCGTTAAATGGAGCATACCTGTATATATACTCCTGTTTTGTCTCTTTCTTTCTGATTTTTCTCATTTAATTAATGTTTTTACTTTAGTGGTTTAGGATGCAGTTTTAAAATGTTGGGTATACAGTTATAAGATGCTGGGGTACTATGGGAAATGTAGTGCCTGAGGTGAAATTACGTGCCATGCCCTGTAGTTTTGCTCAGGAATCCAGGATGGAACAGAAAATATATTGACTCTTTACTTATTCTGTTTCTGATTGACTCTTTACTTTTGTGATTTTACTTGGGCACGTGCCAAATGTCCAAGCCAGAGATGTTAATAGTCCTTGTGTAGCTAAATATAAAGATAATCCATCATTTATTATACAGTGGGGCATAAAGTATTTAGTCAGCCACTGATTGTGCAAGTTCTCCTACTTAGAAAGATGAGAGAGGTCTGTAATTTTCATCATAGCTACACTTCAACTATGAGAGACAAAATGATTTTAAAAAATCCAGGAAATCACATTGTAGGATTTTAAAAAAATTTAATTGTAAATCATGGTGGAAAAATAAGTATTTGGGTCACCCAACAAACAAGTAAGATTTCTGGCTCTCACGACCTGTAACAACTTCTTTAAGAAGCTCTTTCTGTCCTCCCACTCGTTACCTGTATTAATGGCAACCTGTTTGGGCGACCTCGTTATCTGTATAAAAGACACCTGTCCACAGCCTCAAACAGTCAGACTCCAAAACTCAACCATGGCCAAGACCAAAGAGCTGTTGAAGGACACCAGGACCACAGGGAAGAAAATTGTAGACCTGCACCAGGCTGGGAAGGGTGAATCTCTACAATAGGCCAAGCCAGGTTGGTGTGAATAAATCAACTGTGGGGAGCAATTGTAAGAAAAAATGGAAAGACATACAAGAACATTGATAATCTCCCTTGATCTGGGTCCCCACAGAAGATCTCATCCCGTGGGGTCAAAATCATCATGAGAACGGTGAGCAAAAATCCCAGAACTACACGGAGGGACCTGATGAAATGACCTGCAGAGAGCTGGGACCAAAAGTAAACAAAGGCTACCATCAGTAACACACTACCACAAGAGGGACTCAGACCCTGCAGTGCCAGGTGTTCCCCCCTGCTTAAGCCAGTACATGTCCAGGCCCGTCTGACAGTTTGCCAGAGAGCATATGGATGATCCAGAAGAAGGATTGGGAGAATATCATGTGGTCAGATGAAACTAGAAACTTGTATAAACTCAACTCGCCATGTTTGGAGAAAGAAGAGATTGCTGAGTTGCACCATACCTACTGTGAAGCCTGGGGGTTGGAAACATCATGCTTTGGGGCTGTTTTTTCTGCAGAGGGGACAGGACGAACTGATCCGTGGTTAAGGGAAGAATGAACGGAGGCCATGTATCCTGAGATTTTAAGCCAAAACCTCCTTCCATCACTGAGAGCATGAAGATGGAACGTGGATGGGTCTTCCAGCATGATATCAAACAAACCACTGGGGCAACAAACGAGTGGCTCTGTAAAAACCATTTTAAAGTCCTGGAGTGGCCTAGCCAGTCTCCAGACCTCAACCCCATAGAAAATTTGTGGAGGGAGTTGAAAGTCCGTGTTGCCCAGCGACAGCCCCAAAACATCACTGCTCTAGAGGAGATCTGCATGGACGAATGGGCCAAAATACGAGCTACAGTGTGTGCCAACCTGGTGAAGACATACAGGAAACGTTTGACCTCTGTCATTGCCAACAAAGCTTATGTTACAAAGTAATGAGTTGAACTTTTGTTATTGACCAAATACTTATTTTCCATCATGATTTACATTTAAATTCTTTGAAAATCCTACAATGTGATTTCCTGGATTTTTTTTTCTCATTTTGTCTCTCGTAGAAGTGTACCTATGATGAAATTACAGACCTCTCTCATCTTCCTAAGTAGGAGAACTTGCACAATCAGTGGCTGACTAAATACTTTCTTGCCCCACTGTATATATGACATGATACAATGGCATTGATGTACCATTTAAAAACAACTTAATCAGAACTGACCAAAAGCATGTGCAAGGAGTGTCTAAAAAAAACTAAGCATGCATCCGCCAGCCTCTGACCTTTGAACCTCCTCATGTCAATTGTACCTATGGCCCCAGTGTGTCCGTTCCTACTTTCAGGATCCCTGGGGCGGCCCACTGACCAGGTCGGAGGTCACAGTGATTGACAGCAGGCACCTTTGCTGGGAAGAGTAAGAAAATTGGAACAAATGCAACAGCAAGTCACTCTTCTGACCAGCCCACAGCAAACAAACCTCCCAAATAAAAGTTCAGGATCGCTAGCTTGTGCCTGTGAAAACAGTGGTGGTGGGTCACAAGGGTGACCTGAAGGATCACACTGGGCTTTCATCCCAGGCAAACAGAATGACAGGGAAATGCTGCTTCTGCCAGACTGGGAGAGCCTTGCTTATTTCTTCACTAACAATAACACTTCGGCTCCGTTCCTTATTATCCAACTATTGGGAGGTTATCAATATGATGGTCGACAGTTGAGTTGAGTTTTTGGTCTACATTTTTTTTCTGTTTGTGTGTTTTTTTAGTGTGTTTTAAGCCCTATTTTGGAATTTAAACTGAGTGCTGAGCTTGGAATACTCACTGATCAGCAGCTCAAAATGGAATAGCCTAAAACTATAAAAAAATAACTTGTTTTAAATGACATTGTGTCATTCGCTCTATTACTACTTAGTGATGATTGTTTCTTGAAAGACCCGGAAACTGCACTGTTGTTCAGCACTGCATTTAATCAGTTCTCCACAAATTCAAAAACAACAGACCAGACCAAGACAGCGTTAAGGTGAGAGACCCCAGCCAGACAGATGTGCCCTGGACATTTCACACCTACAGTCCTGATGACATATCACTCCAAAACTGACATTGTGTGAGACTGGCCTGCAGCCTACATTCTGAAAGTCCACCTGTCTACAACCTCCCACTCAAGCGCCTTTGGCTTAATTTAAACACAATATTTAATAGTTCCCCACTCTTTGTGGTTTTATGTGGGCAACTGATACTGAGATAAACTGTTGCCCCACTGTCATATAATCAATTTGGAAGTGGGGGTTCGAATCGCTTTGGGGCTTGGGGGAATGGAATGGAATGGTGAGCATGGTGAGAGGAAAATGGGTGAAATAGAAAGTACATCATCAGTGATGCTGGGACTGAGCCAAGCTCCACACAACTCCCAGATTACTCAAGTGATGTGTTCTAGGCCATCAAAGTAAATACCTCCACATCTAAACCTCGTTATCTCGCCAAACTCATCTCTCGCCACCTGTGATGGCAGAACAGATTTTCCTCCATGCCTTTTGTCTTGAAAAGCCGCCAACCCTCGCCCGTTCTTTGAAATTTAGCAAATGTCTTGCCAGCAATGAAATTTCTACCCCAGAGCCACAAAATTTCAGACCGGTCAGTAGGTGTTACTTTAATCCTGTTGACTGGCAGGTCACCTTTACCTGCTTTCTTTCTCAGCTGGCCAGCGCACCTGTCCCGGGACACCATGCCTCGCTGCTAATTGTTATTGCTCAGTTGATGTGTCTCCTCCTCATCAGTCTTTAAATTGGTCTAAAAAGCATACGACAACGCAATTAACACCCTGATGCACTATTTTTTGAAAAATCAGAACTTGCAATGCCAGATGATGTACAGCCCCTGTCTGTTATTCATCGCAGAGACTAGACTTCATGCGCTTCGCGTCAACAGAACAACAGTGTCAATCACTGACTAATTCATAAATTTGCATATTTTAATGACTCTTTCATAACAAACTGTTTTTGGGGTCACACTGTTTCTGTGTAATTTTGAACCACAACTGTGGCAACACATTTCCATAAAGTCAGAGTACACATTCACAGCCTTTGTCCGAAACAAATGTCATTCGTATGTTCCATCTTTACCATGGACAGAAAAGAACCATGTTTGAGTTGCATTTATTATTCCACTTCTGCAGCTGTTGCATACATGCCAATAGCTTTTGTTGCCTTCACATTATTAGCATCTAACTGATGGTAGTCTCTTTTAAACTTCTGAACAACCCTCCACTACCAGTCCCTTTTACTATGTTGTGGCCCAGATGGAAAGAGAACTTTCAGTCTTGGTGGACTTTCAAGCAATTCATATTCTGATTGCACAGTAAAAGCAAATTCTAATGGCAACCACCTCTTACAGAATTATACCCTATCTGAATGGAACTACAATGACATGAGGTCCTGTGGTAATTTCTTCTTTTACCAGAGCTACTCGAATATTATTTCCATCCAGATTAGCCATGTCAGCATTTTTCTCCTTCCTCCGCTGAGAAAGTCACAGAATTATGTAGTCCATTTCAATGAACTCAGCAATCTAGTGCTGTGATAGTTTTAGTCTCACCCAAAATGCCATTTCTCAGTGATTTTATGAGCAATGTATCATACATTGCCAAGTTAAAAAAAAGTTAAAAAGAAGAGTTCAGGGTAGCTTTGAGCTCTTTACTGCTGTGGAGCTACCATACACTACAATTCTGAGGGCACCATTTCCCATCCATTCTGTTTTATGCTGGTATTTTCTTTCTGAAGTGAAGCCACATGTTGTATGCATTTCTACTATTGTATGCAACTAATTCATTTAATTAATACTCGCTTGACACACACAGTCTCTCACTCATGCTTGGACACTTTAGAGACACCCATTAACCTAACTCATTTCTTTGGAATGTAGTAGAAAACATGAGTACTGATGTTGAGCAACCATTTGTCACTTCATAAGGTAATTGTGAGGTTTACTTAAGTCAAGCTGATCTTGATTCCAATAAACTGATTTCCCAATAAGCCAGCATTATCTCTTAAAGAATGGTCACTGTGTGGATAGCAGTAACCCTGTTACGCTTCTGTTTACCCTATTCTGAGCAAATTTAGAACAAATTCAAGTTCATCTGTTTGCCATTGATTTGTTTTTCTTCAGTAAATGATGTAAAAAATTGGCAGGAACACTAGACAAATGTTAGCTGGTTTTCACTCCAGAGAGAATTTTATGTACTGTATTGAAAACCTACAAAAGACAAATTACCAATTAATTCATACAAACTACATCTAAGCTATTAAACAAGTGGTAAAACTTAGAAGTGGGTTTCTTGAAAGATTTGAACATTTAAGACAAAAACAGGGCTAGAGGGAAAAAAAAGAGTTCAGTGCTGGCAAGTATCTACAGTATACCACTCTGGGAGGCTTAAGAAAACCATGTGAGCTGTTTTCAAATTGAAAGCATTCAGCTGCCGATTAGTTGTCCTTGAAAGTGAATCGCTTTTTTGAAAAGAAAATTCAAAGGTTCTGCTTTATTAGCCAAACCTTGTCCTTTTGCCTACCCCTTATAACGACATGCTCGAATGTTTTCCAAAAACCCCATGACCCATGTTTATATGCAGCCTGCGATGGTTCTGGTTCATTATGCCTGTCAGTTGTTTCATGCATTGCAGAAATGTAACTATTATAAGCCTTCAATTTCATCCATACTCCCTAAGCCTGTCTGATTAGAACGTGCTATACAATCTTGAGTACAGCAACTGCATTAGTGTCAACCTTGCAAATGTAGTAGAGATAACCATAGCACCCCAAACCACCACATCTGTTTCTCCCAGTGGATTAAACGGGGGGAAAGAACTAAATTGCTGGACATTGCTGTGTAATTTATTCAGAATACATTGCCATTGAAATTGCTGTCTGCAACCCATTTGCATAGCATTATCAGTGAGAACTTTGTGGGGATGCCCTTGCCCACAAAGGCAAAAAAAAAAAGCTTTTGAAGGGTGCTCCATGCAGACTCTTTTTAATACAAGATGATTGCAAGGAAGCATTTGTCCTTTTCAGACTATGTATGTATCTAAACTTTAAGGAATAGAGTATATGAAATGCATGTTTTTTATAGTACTGTCCACCATTAGGTTTGTTGTTTTAGCAATGGTATAAAATGACATATTTTGGACGAATAGATTGAAATTTGAATTCGTTACTCCATAGTACTCTTGTCCACTGGTCTTTATTCCAGTCTTTGTGAGCTTTAGTATATCTTAGCCTTTTCACTCTGTTCCCCCTTCCAAAAGGGGGTTCCTGGACTGCCACATTTCCAAAAAGACCATTAATGATCAAGCTTTTCTTCAGACTGTAGATGCGTGCATTTGGGATCCTGATGAAGCTGCCAATGCTGCTACTGCTTAAGTGTCACACTAAATACTTGCAACTGTAGCTTGTAGAAGTTGTTTTACTGTTGTTTGTTTTTCAGTTTTTTAATGCTACATACAAGTTTCCTATGTTTTCTGGTTGTATTCTAATAAAGAGACTGATAAATAATTATATATGGTCATTATACCATTCCTAAGACGATTGTATATCTAATATAATGGTGGCCTAAGACTTTTGCACAGTACTGTACATATTCTTAAAAATAATAACCGATATTACAGTACAATTTTCACACATGACTACTGGTGTTTTATGCAATATAATTTGCAAATCCTCACTTACAGTGTGCAAAGACGTCCCATATGTTAGAATGACATTGAAGAACCATTGGTGCTATTATGTTCTCTAATCTCAGTGTGTTCCTATACTCACTCTTGTCTTTCACAATGGACTCAACAGCACAACACTGTTTTTGTAACTCCATGACTTGTTAGCTAGAGTATATTTAATCCAACATTAATTCTAGGCAAAGATTCTAAGATGGGATGCGTTGGAAGGAATGTTTTTACCATGTGATAGTGATTGCATTGCACAGTTGCTACCCATAAGACAGACGCATGTCTAACTGAGAACAGCTTGTTCCAGCTCAATCACGAAGACTTAAGCTCCAAGGACGGTGCAGGCCACTGAAACAATTAAAACGTGCTGGAAAAATCTTGTAATGATATGTACTTTGCAACCTGGTGCATCGTCTTGCTGGAAGTGTCCTGATGAAGTTGATCAGTAATGGGTTCTCTGATGGGGCTTTAATATGGAGCAGGGTCTGTAATATGGGCCAGAAAACCTTCCCACACAATTAAAATTGCTTCTCCTGACGTGCAGGATGGCTCCATGTGCTCCGACATTGTGCTGTTTGTTCTTCATTTGTCCATGGCAGCTGTCAGGTCTTGGAGCTCAAATGTCTGCTACAAGCCTGTTTTTTTGTTTATGTGGGGGAATCTTTCTCCCACATTTGTATCCCTGCTTGTCATGGTCAGGGTTGCAGGTGGGCGATTGGGCCATGCCTGAGGCACATTTACACCTGTGGTCTGTGCATCCTGGTATAGGCTCCAGAGAACTGGGTTGCAGGGCCACCAGTGCCAACCCCTGGAGAACACATAGGGCAAATGTAAGTGTGATATGAATGCGTGGTCTGGGATGGGACGCCAGTACACCACAGGTCAGGGTAGGGGTTGATGTTGCAGCCCTGGGGAATGATCGCCCGACCAGCCTTCCCTACCTCAGTCAACTGTGTCTGCATGTGGTGCCTTACACAGTTGGAAGGTACCTCCAAGACTCAACCTGGTCTCTGCAGTGGTACACCACCTGAGCACTCAGTCAGTATGTTTTCTTCTCTTTTTACCATGACCTTCACGAGGAAAGGAGATATGAATATGTTCTCTTTTGAATAGAAAGTCAACAACACACTTCATGCACCAGTTTATCAAGAGGACTCCCTGTGTGTTCAGAAGTGTAACACCACTAACTCTGGTGATTTGTGAAGCCTCCAGCCAAGTAACTAAAACTCATTTTGCACAGATAATCAAAAGGCCAGAACTATAGCTTAAATCATGTTGACCTAGAGAAGGATGAATTCATCATGCTGGTCTATGGGAAGTTGCTTTGTCACTATTACCTTTGGATGGCTCATGTTGGGTCTAGTCTTTTTGTAAAGCTGTCTTGTGGCTCTTTATTGTAAAAAAAACAATACCAGTCTCTCTAAAAGTGACTCAAATTGCTTGCTAACTATTATGATGAATTTTTCGTGGAATGAGGGAAGTCCTTAAGCTTCATACAGTCTCTGCATCTGCTTCCCTTGCTTCCTAGATTTCTACTGTGCTCATGCCGAGTATGCTCTGAATTTGATGAAGTGGGATAGTGCACCCAACTGATCGTATCACTAAGGAAGAACCCTTAGATCAACACCAGACTCCCAATCTAGTCACATATGGGACACATTTTTACAAATCCTAATAAACTTTCATCTACAGATTATGTCCTGAACAAAAGCTTCGACCCACCAAAGGGTTCTGCAGATTCAAATCCAGGGAGGGTTCTCCAGAGCGGACGGTTAAGAAGCCAAGTATAGGGATGTTTTTTACTGTCTGTTCACCTGTCTATTCATTATGGTGACTAGTAGGAATGCTAGAATTGCAAAACACTTCATTGCTGAACTCTTTGAGGAGAATTCACAGTTTTCTTTTAACAGCTGAAAAATAATATGCCTCAGATACATTTGATGGCCCTTTTCACTGAACCGCAATATCATTTTTAAGAATTCAGTAATAACATCTTGACGAAATAAAACAGACTGTGCTGGAATGGTATTAGAAAACAGCAAGGCGTTTTTTTGGTTCTGTCTACTGATCTGGTCCTGGGTGTTAAAGCATATCTGGCCATAAGGACAGCCATCAAACGTATTGCTTATTAGCCTCTTGTCTGCCTCTTCTGGGTCTTGTGTATTAAGTTAAAGATCAGTACAACCACCGGCTCTTTTTTTATCTCTTTTATCTGTTTAATTTGATCAGAAAACCTGCTGACACAGGCTGCCCCTCATGTGAAACCAATTTCTGCAACACGTAATCATTTGAAGCGGCGCTCCAAAGAGGCATGACTTGGGCTCATTCTCACACAGGGAGATATTCTGAAGTCTAGGGACACTGCTGCACTGCAGACAGAGACGTACGGTGACCTCCCACTCGCTCAGGGGTCAAAACCAAGCCCTGGTCGCCCTGAGGCTTATAACTAGTGTGCCTGCAGACTGAAACACGGGGGACTAGCCACCAGCCAGTGAATCAATAGCACAAGCAAACATGCATGGTGGAATAAACAAATCTGGACCAAAAGTGGTGTCTGTGTGCTTCACGCAATCAGGAGGACAGAATTACTTCAAGCCCACCATCTGGCTACCAGTGAATGCAATAATGTTACTTTTCCGATTGCACACAGAAATTGTATGAGCTCTGTTGAATCGTTTACTTTTTTATGTATAATTTATACGGGTTACATACAGTAAAGAGCTACAATTGATACCCCATCCTTTAAATCATTTGACTATAACATTTGTTATTTACTCCTTATGAATGACTTGACAACACAGTGCAAAAATAACCTTTGTCACCATTTTAAAAGACTCTCACAACACTTCTAAAACCATTTATTAGAGAAACATTTCAGCTTAAAGCACTGGTTCACAAACTGGATTCTGTGGCCCATGAAACAAGAAGGTTCAACACTATTATGACACTTGATTATCATTATTAATTCTCTTACATTATTAAATATTAATGAGATTCCCAGAAACTTTCAAGCTAGTCTTAAGCAATATATTAGCTGCTATGTGCTAATGTTCCCTCCAAATGGGTGATTCTTCAATTATGGAAACTTATTTTCCCCCAGTTTTAAATTTGTTAGAAATACTTTATTACAAAATAAATAGCTTAGGTATTAAAATATCATTTATTGCATCACTAAAAAACCTATGCACCAAAATCATTATGATTTTTAATGTTTTCAACATTAATGCATTGCTACTTTGGCCTTGTCCCCAATCCAGACTTAAACATTTCTCTGCTCTAATACAATGATAAAACAGAGTCAATTAATTGAAAATTCACAATGTCTGCTTTAGAATAACTTAAATAAACACGGGTATATTTTTTTGTTCATATCTATACCACTTTACAGTTTTTGAACAACATATTATCGTCCCCAACATTACTATCATTACCACAACAGCCTAAGATTCTGTAACGAATAATTTGAAGTTAAGACTTGGAACTATGGAACTATGGGACTGTGGTAGCCTAGGTACTGGACTCTGGACCAGAAGGTCCAGGGTTCAAATCCCACCTCTGCCAAGCTGGCACTGTTGGGTCCTTGAGCAAGACCCATAACCCACAATTGCTTGGATTGTAAGACTGTACCAATTGTAAGTCGCTCTGGATAAGGGTGTCTGCTAAATGCTGTAAATGCAAAAGTAAACAACCATGACATTTTGATGTGAGTAATTTAATCATGTATACCCTCTGATCATGGAGTATGTTTATTTAGCGTTGTGGTATTTTAATGTTCCCATTACTTATATTTATTTGAATTGAAGCTAATACTAGCTGTTGACTACGCTTAGCAAATCCATGACCTATCTTATTTTTTTCATTTCCTGAAAAAGTGAAAATTGTCGTTATTGCAACACGCCACTTCTAACACTATATATGCAATTAAATTATTCTTTAATTACATATTTTAATTTGATATAAGCTCACTGTTAGACAACATTAAGACTTTAAAGCATATAAACATCTTGACATAATTAAAGAGCCTCCCATATATCGTTTTATATTCTCTATTTTATTATACTCTTCATGATAGTGTTTTCTTTTTACCTTATTTTAGTCTATAGGGTATTACATTTTATTTTTAAACTCTTTTAACTTCTGTGTAGTTAAACTATTACTAAAATTTATTAATTTAGGTAAATAGTTTACATATATCATCTGTTTTTATTTGTAAACAACAGGTTTTTCTTTGCCACAGTCGTTCTATACTTGCTCAGCTAGGGTTGAGAGGCAAGATTTTTGTGAAGCTGCTTTGAGACAAAACTCTGTTGTAAAAAGCACTATATAACTATTGCCTTGACCTGACCTATGTAAGTCATAGTTATTATGATATATATGGATATTAACACATACTTTTTTCTTTTTTTTTTTTGCATTTAAATGGGTCACTGACATTAAGATGAGTGAAAGTCTAATACTGAACTAGACCTGTCTACCTGGGACAAATGTAAGATGGTTTACTAGCTGCTAAGTGGCCTGCTAACATGGCCAGTTTGTAAATACAGGGCTGTGTCCCAAACAGCATAATACACACTCTAGCATTTGTATCCATTTACATATTTGTCTCGTTAAGCCTTTTCAGGGAACAAACTTAAATATAACATGTTTTAGAAGTTTGATTGCATACATTTTCATGTGTGGTGCTCAGGTGGTGCAGCAGTCCAGTAGGTCAGGCATCCCATGGATCTTGAATATGTTGAGGGATCATCAAAATATCCAGAAAGAAAAATAGCATCCCGTCTGGGGCAACCTGCACCCTGTATTCCTCAGGGATAGGGTCCTTGTGACCCTGAGAAAGAAAAGTGGGGTTGAAATATGAGGGAAAACACATATAGTTGGTTTGGATTGACATTTAAATTTAGTCTGGCCACTATTCCAGATGACACCACCGTTGCTAGTGCACAATTAAACATCCAAAGTTGTCTGCACAACCTCGCTGACGCTGCCAAAATCATGGCTGTTCTGGGTTATTTCTGATATACTGTTGTAAGTTGCTGTGGATCAGAGAGTCAATGTATTTTGACAGTTTTGGCTAAAGTTAAATAAGTCACTGTGAAATATTATAATGAGAATCTACAGTGAGTTATTCACGCCATATAACACATGCAGCAGAACGCTAACAGAAATGGCAGTTTCTTCCATTGTAAACATAAAACCCTGCATGATACTACTATACAACTATTTATTTTTATTTTCAGTGTCTTCACGTCACAACTTTAGGCGTAGTAGAGGCATGGTGGTTAACTCACCTCAAAGCTCCAGGTTTGATTCCCTACCTGGAATCCATCTATGTGGAGTTTGTATGTTTTCTCTCACATTCCAAAGACATGTGTTTGGTCATTTGGAATCTCTAAACTGTTCCAGTGTGAGTGTGGTGTGCGCTGCACATGGATTGGTGTCTTCTGTCTAGGGTTCATTCCCGCCTTGCTGTCGGTTAGTGCTTCCAATTGACCCTGAATTGGTTTAAGCGGGTATGGAAATTAATTAAGATATGAATGTATATTCAGCTGTGTTCATTCCTTCATTCACTTTCAAACCCAATTCAGGGTAGCAGCAATCTGGGGTTAACTGGTTAAATTAAAAGGTTTTTTTTTTTAATTCAATTTTATCCTGTATTGCTAAGCAGAATTGCAGGACACACCACACAAATTCACTACAGGCACTACAGTGGTGCTTGAAAGTTTGTGAACCCTTAAGAATTTTCTATATTTTTACATAAATATGACCTAAAAGATCATCAGAAGTCCTAGCTTCACCTTGTTGGTGGGTTTCCTCACATTAGCTGCTCGCTTCAGGTTCTTCCACAACATTTCAATTGGATTAAGGTCAGGACTTTGACTTGGCCATTCCAAAACATGAACTTTATTCTTCTCTAACCATTCTTTGGTGGAACGACTTGTGTGCTTAGGGTCGTTGTCTTGCTGCATGACCCACCTTCTCTTGAGACTGAGTTCATGGACAGATGTCCTGACATTTTTCTTTAGAATTCTCTGATATAATTCAGAATTCATTGTTCCATCAATGATGGCAGATGCAGCAAAACAGGCCCAAACCATGATAATACCACCACCATGTTTCACAGATGGGATAAGCTTCTTAAGCTGGAATGCAGTGTTTTCCTTTCTCCAAACATAACGCTTTTCTTTTAAACCAAAAAGTTCTATTTTGGTCTCATCCATCCACAAAACATTCTCCCAATAGCCTTCTGGCTTGTCTGTGTGATCTTTAGCAAACTGCAGATGAGCAGCAATGTTCTTTTTGGAGAGCAGTGGCTTTCTCCTTGCAACACTGCCATGCACACCATTGTTGTTCAGTGGGGTTCTGATGGTGGACTCATGAACATTAACATTAGCTAATGC
Source organism: Ancistrus triradiatus (assembly GCA_025084515.1). Taxonomy (NCBI): domain Eukaryota; kingdom Metazoa; phylum Chordata; class Actinopteri; order Siluriformes; family Loricariidae; genus Ancistrus; species Ancistrus triradiatus. The sequence goes on from JAJAGP010001399.1 coordinate 144,806, forward strand.
GAGAGAGGCCTTCAGTTGCTTAGACGTTCCACTTGGGTCCTCGCCAACTATTACATGCCTTGCTCTTGGAGGGATCTTTGTTGGACGACCACTCCTGGGGAGGGTAACAATGGTCTTGAATTTCCTTCATTTGTACACAATCTGTCTGACTGTGGATTGGTGGAGTCCAAACACTTTAGAGATGGTTTTGTAACCTTTTCCAGCCTGATGAGTATCAACAACTCTTTTTCTCAGGTCCTCAGACATCTCCTTTGTTCGTGCCATGATACACTTCCACAAACGTGTTGTGAAGAGCAGACTTTGATAGATCTCTGTTCTTTAACAAAACAGCGTGCCCACTCGCACCTGATTGTCATCCCATTGATTGACAACACCTGACTCTAATTACATCTTCAAATTAACTGCTAATCCTAGAGGTTGCCACTCACTAATTTGTACTATTGGATGATTTTCCTCAATAAATAAATGACCAAGTATACTAGTTGTGTGACATTTGTTTAACTGGGTTCTCTTTATCTACATTCAGGACTTGTGTGAAACCTGATGTTGTTTTAGGTCATATTTATGCAGAAATATAGAAAATTTAAAGGGTTTACAAAACTTTCACAAGCACCACTGTTACATTTCCCATAAGGCCCCGACATCCTTTCCAAAAGCTTGAGTGGCTAACGCAGGCAGTTACTTTCAGTTTTTTCATACGGATCTGCAAATATTTTAAAACAAAGTCAGCCACACTGCAGGCCAGGTAATGAGAGCTCACAGCACTATGTTTTGGTCACTTATAACCATATAACCTATATGTAACAAACGTACATATTAAAGTTAGTCATTAAGCTAGCAAACCACCACTTATGGCATGAGTAGTGTTATGAATAACAACTTTAGTGCTTAACAGGCATAATTTTTATGCCCATACAACTGACTGGCAAGCAGAGCGATACAGCTCTGATGTGATTTCTGTGTGTCCCCACTATGACAAGTAGTCTAGAAACATCTCTGATCCACAGTCATCTTTAATCTTTGTTTTCTTATGGTATCCTGCTATGTTAAACACAAAATAACCACAAACTGAGCTGTTTATCCAAGATTCTCCTAATTAGGGATGATGAAGAGACTGGGGTACATCATGACTGCTGTTTTTCCACGATGAATAAAATATGAAATAAATAATTCAAACCCTAAATGTTTATTTTTCCTGTCATTGCGAAATATTCTTGAATAGCCAAAATCTGGATTTCTGTTTAGCTAGTTGGAAACTGATTCGTCATTATTATGATTCATATTTCGCATATCAAATGTCGTCTCGCTGGCGGGGCTGAACGCGCTGGGATCGATTGTTAATTCACAGTTGTAGCATGTGACCTTTATGAAGCATTTATTTCACACTTACTTTGGAACAGGCTCTAGAGTAGTGGCTATGCTTCAGACACTCTGTATGCCAATTTATACACTTGAAGCATATTTAAAGAGATTCTGTAACACTTAAACTCTGTACAGTTTTTCCAATGAAGCTGTCTGAAAGTCCTTATTGCTGTGTATGTTATTGAACATGCTGAATTAATAGTCACGGAGCAAAACGTCTTAGTTTATTGATTCATTTTCTCATAATTTAGTTAAATTGCTTTAATCGTTTTTCAATTTTATTTTATATATTATAGATTTTAAAAATATGTTCTCTCTTTTTTTAAACTTTTACTATAAACGTATTAATTAAAGTAACAGTTTAATTCTTACACAAAATCTAGGCTACCCAAGGAGGTCCTCCCAAGGTTTCTTCCTTCTAACATTTAGGGAGTTTTTCCTTGCCACTGTCACCCTATGCTTGCTCAATTAGGGCTTTGTGCCTAGATATTTGTAAAGCTGCTTTGAGGCTAGGCTCCACTGCAAAAAGGTGCTATATAAATAAATTTGACTTTACTTGACTAAAGGTTTTGTTTAAACTGTTGATGCAATTATTTTATGACAGCCATTATTGATAAATGACAGAGAGTGCAGGAAAACACAAACATGTACAAATCTATATCATTTTTATACCCCCGTAAGAGCTTTTTGCTGGGTCAGGTGGGTCCAGAGCCTATCCCAGAAACACTATACACACTGGGAATATATCCTGAACAGGCTGCCAGACCATTGCAGGGCATCAGACACTGACCTCATCCTAGTTTATGTTTAGGAATAATGTGTGTCAGCCAATTCACCTCCAAAATATGTTCATAAAAAATAATTCCTAGTCAACCTAAAAGTGCTATATTTTCCAGAAAAAGAAATGGATAAATCATTCGAGGTAAAATAACATATGCAAGCTCTTTCCACTTGCCTGAATGAAGATCTAAACAACACTCTGGCAATAAGGACTGCAGCTACCAGCTTTTCAGAGTAAGACAATTTGCTGTAATCAACTTCTGCTAAACAGGCGTTTGTGTAAATATAGGGCAGGAGTATCACAAATACGCAGCGTTTATCAAATCTGTGAGTAGAGTGTGGGTGTGAACTTTGAAACCCAGCACAAATTACACAATTACAACCCCAAATTACACAGCGGCCCTGAGAACATTTTGATTGCCTTGTCAACTGACCTGAAATAAGCCCTGGAAGGGAACTAATTGTCATGTAAACAAATATGGCAGAGTGACACACACACCAAGATGATGTGAGCAAACAGTTATTGAACAACACAACCACAATATCTTGCGTGCTATAAGAGCCAGTCCAAATAATCAGAGTGGTGAAATGGGTCACATTTGGACTTAAGATTCAGCATGAATGAACAGTGTGTGTTACGCAGCAGGCATATACACAGGCACCGAGCCAAAATGTGGCAGGGCCTGCGCTTCATCTGAGCCTTCTAATGGACCTCAAATTTGTTTGAAGGGTAATTACTGTTGTTTATTGCCAGGGAAGTGTTGTTCACCGGCCGGTAGTGATGCGTGTGATGTTAACCATGGAGAGATGTGAGGGAGAGCAGAGACTTGGCTAAGGCAAACGATTTGAGGTGCATCCATGAAAGCGGGCCACATGCCATCTTTCCAGTGACGCAATACATCCTGAACAGGTCATTTTAATCCATGTAAAAGTCATGTGTAAAATAGCTTTTTCATTGTATTATTTATAAAGAATAAGAAAGATATTTGTATTTTAATGCACAAAACATGACCACAATGATATAGGAACATCTGTGAATCATTATTTTTGTTAACAATATCAGAGTCTGTAAGTATATAATTTAGAAAGATAAGATCCTACAAGCCCAAATCTGAAAAAGTGTCTGGTGGGATAGTATGGAAAATGCATATTTAAAAAATGCAGTGTTCCTTACATTACCTCTGACTTTTATTTCATTGCAAACATTATGAACCCAAGATATTTCATGTTTTTTCTTGTCAACTTCATTTTATTTGTTAATAAACATCCATTCCTGCATTTCAGGCCTGTAACACATTCCAAAAAAAATTGGAACAGGGACAATTTAGGGTGAGTAAGAGGACAAAACACAAAAAAATGATGTGATTTCAAACAGGTAATGTCAACAGGTGATTATAATCCATGAAAGGATATTGATGAGTCTCCACGAGGGTAAAGATGGGCAGAGACTCTCCAGTTTGTCTAGAGATGTGTGAGACAATTAGTGAAATGTTGAAAAACAATGTTCCTCAAAGAGAAATTGGAAGGGATTTACATATTTCTCCCTTTTCAGTGCATAATATCATCTAAAGATCCAAGGAATCTGGAGGAATTTCAGTGCACAAGCCTAGACTGAAGAGGCTTGATCTCCAATCCCTCAGACAGCACTGCATTAAGAACCGTCATTCATCAATAGCTGATAGAACCACATGGGCCAGGGATTACTTTATCAAACACACAGAGTTACATTCACAAATGCCACTTAAAACATTACTGTGCAAAAAAAAAGTCTTACGTTAAGCATGTCCAGAAGTGGCATCGACTGCTCTGGGGTCAGAAGCATCTGAACCATCACACAGTGGAAATGTGTATTGAGGTCAGATGAATCAGTATTCCAGATCTGTTTTGGAAGAAATGCAGGCTGTGTGCTCCAGACCAAAGACAAAAAGGACCATCCCGACTAATATCAGCTACAAGTCCAAAAGCCAAGCTCTGTCATGGTATGGGGTTGGATCGGTGCCCTTGGCAAAGGTCATTCTACTTCTGTGATAGCAGCATTAATGCAGAAAAGTACACTGAGAAGTTAGAGCAACATAAGCTGCCTTCATGACGATGTCTTTTCTAGGGACGTTCACACATTTTTCAACAAGACAATGCAAAACAATCCAAATCAGAAAAAGTTAGGACTGAAATATGTAAATCATTTCCTGTCTTTCTTTGAGGAACATTGTTCTTAAACATTTCAATAATTCTCTTGCACATTTGTTGATAAACTGGAGATCCTCTGCCCATGTTTACTTCTCAAAGACTCAGGTTTTTGTAGATACCGCTTTTGTAGTATCACCAAATCATGATTATAATCACCTGTTGATATTACCTGTTTGACATCACATTGTTATTTCATTTGTTACCTCATTACTAGCCCTACATTGCCTCCGTCCCAACTTTTCTGGAATGTGTCGCAGGACTGAAATGCAGGAATGGATGTTTATTAACAAATTAACTGAAGTTGACCAGGCAAAACATGAAATCTATTGGGTTTATATTGCTTGCAATGAAATAAAAGTCAAGGTAAATGTAGGGAACACTGCATGTTTTTAAAATGTGCATTTTCCATAACGTCCCAACTTTTTCTGATTTGGGGTCGTATTAAAACTTCCCTAAATATTCCCAGTTTACAGTAGCAAAGGCATAGTAGAGCACCCATTAGTAGAAAACAAGTGTAAAAAACTAAGAAGAAAACTGTAAACAATTTATAAAATAAACAGTACTATACTGCCCTCCTATAACAGCATGTTCGCTAGCAAACTGCTAATAAATATTAACTTCTGTCCAAATACCCGAGGTTTTATCCCAATAAAAACAATACAATATACATTACATATTCAAAAGTTGCTCCTAAACATCTTTCCACTAGATTTGGACCAGCACTCTGAGTTTCGCACTGATGTTGGACAATAAGCAATGAAACACTGTTGGCCCTCCAGTTCATGTCAAATGTGTCTGAAGTTTTTTTAAGGCCAAAACTGTTTGCAAGCCAGCCAAGTTCTCAAATAAGGTTGGCACATCATGTCTTTATGGACATTGTTTTAGAGGGGCAGGGCAGAAAGTTGACAGCCTAAGATGGAAAATTACGAAAGTGTCACATTGGGAGTCACTGAGGTTTTCCGTACAGCTCATTTTAGTGCCACTGTTTGTCTATGGAGATCCTGTGTGCTTCATATTATGAACCTGTTAGCACTGAGTGTGGCTGAATAACAGAGATCACTAATTAGAGGTGTCTACATACTTTTGGCATATAGTGTACTATCACACATTTGGGATAATCCTTTTTTACAGCTCTTTTATGGCTGAACATGTCAAAATCATTTTATATTTATGAAATCTTACTGAGAGTGACAGAAACATTGCAAATTAGTACTCTACTAAAGCAAAAGGGAAGCTGATTTACCCTCAATTACCCTGGTTAAGGTCTTGGGGAGGGTCTGGGGCCTAACCTGGAATACACCTGGGTACAACTTGGACAGGGCACCAGTCCATCACAGTAGGCTCTACGCCACTGGAGCTACTAGTACTGCATGTTGAGTTTTTGTTACTATACACAGTGTAAACTAGCGTATTCATTTCTGGAGATCTCATTATTCTCTAACTGCTGGAATTTTAGATGAAATTGATTCAACGTTGGGGAGCTTAAAGAGCCGTATCACTCTTTAGTCTAAAACTTCATGCTCACAGATTTAAGACGTTCTCAAAAAAGTCTCTCTTTTAAATGCAACATGTGACATTTGCAATATGTAGGCTATTTAGACTCAAAAAACAATCTAGTGGTACTCAAAATGAAAAGGAAGTGGAAGTTGTATAATTCGGTGATCAGATTGTTAAATCAAGCGTGAAGCAGTTCCTTTATGTGAAATGGAAAACACCCGAAGTGAGCCGTTTGTCTTCCGCCCTTTTTAATGAGCCCGTTCCATGAACATTACTGTAACCAAATAACAAAGTCAGTTATGTGTCTTGCGTTATGGCAAATTAACATTTTCAAAAGAGAGCACCCACAGGCTTTGCCACAGGCCAGGACGTAGAACAGCCAACTATTGACGGTCAGCTTCGTGTCTGTCCAATATCTTTCCACTGTTTTGTTTGGTAGAACACAAATAGTTGGCCCCAAATTTACTGCAATGATCCAGTTAATTGACAGAGACAATGTGATTAAAGGTCATAGCCATGGACCACTCCATGTTGCAAATCAGGAAAAAGGCACTGGGCTATTGAAAGCCATTCACAAAGATACTCATTGACCCAGTCGAAAAAAAAGCTTTTTAAAGAGCATTTTTAAAGAGCTTAAATTAATTTGAGTGCCAAAGAGTCTCAGAAGGGTCCTCTCAGAAGATCATCTCAATCCTGTTAGTTGATCAAATTACTAAACGCATCATTGTGGAAATAATGGACTACTTGTACTACTAGGCACTTTTTCTATGTCACAGCCTATATATTATACACTTGTAGGCCACTTTATTAGGTACAACCTATTCAAAGGCTCCTTAGCGCAAATATCTAATCAGATACAGAGCATCAGAATGGGGAAGAAAGGTGATTTAAGTGACTTGGTTGTTGGTGGCTAGATGGGTGGTCTGTATTTGAGAAAACTGATGATCTACCAAGACTCTAGGGTTTACACAGAATGGTCAAAAAAGAGAAAATAAGTAGCAGTAAGTAGCAGTTCTCTTTGCAAAAATGACTGTTGATGCCAGAGGTCAGAGGAGAATGGCCAGAGCTGGCAGAAAGGAAAGAGTAACTCAAATAACCACTCCTTACAACTGAGATAAGCAGAAGACCATCTCTGAATGCAAAACATGTCAAATCTTGAAGCAGATGGGCTACAGCAGCAAAATACCCCACCAGCTAAGAATAAGCCACTGAGGCTACAATTTCAACTGGGGTCACAAAAATTGGACAATAGACTATTGGAAAAAAGGTTGCCTGGTCTGATGAGTCTTAATTTCTGCTGCACTGGGATGGTAGGGTCAGAATTTGGCATAAACAACGTGAAAGCATGGATCCACCCTGCCTTGATTCAATGGTTCAGACTGGTGGTGCTGTAATGGTGTGGGGGATATAGTCTTCACACTGCTTGGGCCCATTAATACCAACTGAGCATTAAGACCAACTGAGTTCACTGTACTCAAATGGCCTCCACAGTCACCAGATCTCAATCCAGTAGAGCACCTTTGGGATGTGATGGAACAGGAGATTCGCATCATGGAAGTACAGCCGACAAACCTGCAGCAACTGTCTGATGCTATCATATCAGTATGGACCAAAATCTCTGAGGAATGTTTCCAGCACTTTGTTCAATCTATGCCAAGGAGGTAGTTCTGAAGCCAAGGGGGTTCAACCCGGTACTAGCAAGGTGTTCCTAATAAAGTGGCCGGTGAGGGTATATGTACTTTGTTGTAATAATATACTTAGTCTACATTCTCTTTAGCCCATACTACTACAACAATGTGAAAAGGACCCTCTCATCGGCCTTATAAGAGACTGTAAGAGACAGTTAACTTTTATTATAATTACTACTAAATTGCAATATTTAAGTGCATATTGCTTGCTAAATACGTTGCATGTGAAATATAATAGTGTTAAATGTAGTGTGTTGTGAATAAACACTTAGATTTATGGTTCTAAACACGGCTGTGTGACACAAACATATGACTCGAGTAATTCTAATGGATTTCATTTGGTACTAGGCAAATAAAAGCTTATGTACCTTATAGTTTTTATAGTTTAATTTCTTTGCAAATACAAGAAATATGTGAGGTGACACTTCCATTTCCCATGAAGTATGTAAAACCATGAAGTACTGAGGAGTCACTGCTGCCTATTTATTTAGTCATTAGGAATACAGTTGGATTCAGTTTGCTCCATTTGTTATATTTCTGAGAAACCAAATGAATACACAAGCATATTAGTGAAGGATTTACAGCCCAGATTGAGTGCCTGGGTGCCTCAGAAACACCTCAGTACACTGTTCAGGGTACACTGTAAACATATAGTGATGCTGGAAAGTTTGTGAACCCTTTAAAATGTTCTCTATTTCTGCATAAATATGGTGTAAAAGATCAGATTTTAGTCCCAAAAGCAGATAATGAGAACCCAGTTAAACAAATGAGGCTAAACCATAATTTGTTCATTTATTTCTTGAGGAAAATGATCCAATATTATGTATTTGTGAGTGGAAAAAGTGTGTGAACCTTTGCTTTTAATATCGGGTGTGACCCCCTTGGGAAGCTATAGCAAATGTTTCTAACAAATGTTGTTGAGCAGTCATGGACTTTGAACATGAACATTAACATTAGCCAACGTGACAGAGGTCATTCATTGTTTAGAAGTTAACCTGGTTTTCTTTGTGACCTTGTGCACTGTTCCACGCCTCGTCCTTTGGTGGTCGATTGCTCCTTGGGAGGATAACAATGGTCTTGAATTTCTTCAACTTGTACACAAGCTGTCTGACTCTTTAGAGATACAGTGCCTTGCAAAAGTATTCGGCCCCCTTGAACTTTTCAACTTTTTGCCACATTTCAGGCTTTACACATAAAGATATGAAATTGTAATTTTTTGTGAAGAATCAACAACAAGTGGGACACAATCGTGAAGTGTAACGAAATTTCTTGGATATTTTAAACGTTTTTAGAAATAAAAAACTGAAAAGTGGGGCGTGCAAAATTATTCGGCCCCCTTGCGTTAATACTTTGTAGCGCCACCTTTTTGCTGCGATTGCAGCTGCAAGTCGCTTGGGGTATGTCTCTATCAGTTTTGCACATCGAGAGAATGAAATGTTTGCCCATTCTTCCTTGCAAACAGCTGGGAGCTCAGTGAGGTTGGATGGAAAGCGTTTGTGTGAACAGCAGTTTTCAGCTCTTTTCCACCAGATTCTCGGTTGGGTTTCAGGTCGTGGACTTTGACTTGGCCATTCTAACACCTGGATACGTTTATTTGTGAAACCACTCCATTGTTAGATTTGCTTTATGTTTTGGATCATTGTCTTGTTGGAAGATAAAATCTCCTTCCCAGTCTCAGGTCTTTTGCAGGACTCCAACAGGTTGTTTTCTTCCAGAATGGTTCTGTAATTTGGCTCAATCCCATCTTCCCATCAATTGTAACCATCTTCCCTGTCCCCTGCTGAAGAAAGCAGGCCCAAACCATGATGCTGCCACCGCACCATGTTGGACGATGACGGATGGTGCGTTCAGGGTGAGGAGCTGTGTTGCTTTTATTGCCAAACATTAACGTTTTTGCATTGTGGCCAAAAAATTCGTCTGACCAGAGCAACCTTCTTCCACATGTTTGGGTGTGACTCCCAGGTGGCTTGTGGCAACACTTTTATGGATATCTTTGAGAAATGGCTTTTTCTTCTTGCCACTCTTCCATAAAGCCAGGATTTGTGCAGTGTAACGAACTGATTGTTGTCCTATGGACAGAGTCTCCCACCTCAGCTGTAGATCTTCTGCAGTTCATCCAGAGTGATCATGGGCTTGCATCTCTGATCAGTTATCTCCTTGTTTGAGCTGAAGGTTTAGAGGGACGGCCGGGTCTTGGTAGATTTGCAGTGGTCTGATACTCCTTCCATTGCAATATGATCGCTTGCACCAGTGCTCCTTGAGAGTTTTAAAGCTTGGGAAATCTTTTTGTATCCAAATCCGGCTTTTCTTAACATTCTAACACAACAGTATCTCGGACCTGCCTGGTGTGTTCCTTGTCTTCATGATGCTCTCTGCGCTTTAACAGACCTCTGAGACTATCACAGAGCATGTGCATTTATACGGAGACTTGATTACACACAGGTGGATTCTATTTATCATCATCAGTCATTTTAGGTCAACATTGGATTCATTCAGAGATCCTCACTGAACTTCTGGAAGTGAGTTGCTTTGCACTGAAAGTAAAGGGGCCGAATAATTTTTGCACGCCCCACTTTTCAGTTTTTTATTTCTAAAAAAAAGTTTAAAATATCCAATAAATTCCGTTCCACTCATGATTGTGTCCCACTTGTTGTTGATTCTTCACAAAAAAATTCCAATTTCATATCTTTTTGTTTTGAAGCCTGAAAATGTGGCAAAAGGTTGAAAAGTTCAAGGGGGCCGAATACTTTTGCAAGGCACTGTAGTTTTGTAAACTTTTCCAGCCTAATAAACATAATCAACTATTATTCTCAGGACCTCGGAAATCTCATTTGTGAGTGTGATGATACAGTTCCACGTCTTCTGAATATCAGATAAGGGTTGATAGGTTGATAGGTCCCTATTCCTTCAGTACAACAGGGCACCCACTGATTGTCATACCATTGACTGAAAACCCCATGACTCTAATTTCACTTTCAAATTACCCTAATAATTAAGCCTAGAGATTTATGTACAACTCGAGTGAAATTTCGATGTCATTTTAGGTCATATTTATGTGGACATTTTCATGTAGCGCTGTATTGTGAGGGAGTGCATTTGTAAAAATAATTTGCAAACCATTTGCTTTTTTACTGGTAAGAGTTTTGTCAAGTTCAGTACTGAATAAACATCTAAATAATTTATTCTGGTTGCCAAACGAAAATGTAATGTGAGAAGTAAGGTATTGATGGATAAATAATTTACCACATAATGTTTAGTACATGGGTAGCGATGTCGCCTCACAGCAAGAAGGTCCTTGGTTCCATCCCATTTGGAGTGGTCATCCCTGTGTCCGCGTGGGTTTACTCCGGGTACTCCAGTTTCCTCTCACAGTCAAAAGACATATGTGTTAGGGTAATTGGTGTCTCTAAAGTGCCCGTGTGTGAGTGTGTGTGTGCCCTACGATGGATTGGCTCCCTGTCTAGGGTTGTTCCTGCCTTAGGCACCGGCTTTCTCACAACCCTCTCCAGGATTAAGTGGACAAAAAAGTGAATGAGTGAAGAAAAAGCGAATGTTTAAATTTAGATTTGATGCCTGTAGGCATTATACATGCATTCTGGACATTTTTAAACTACATTTTTAAATCATTAAATCCTTCATGCTGTATACAATGTTGTATAGTGTTAGCACCACATGTAGTCATCTTGTAAATGCAGCAGCTACATAACAGCTTATATTATTGACACAATTCAATCTTCTAGGCATTTAGTGTGTTGGTCTGTGTGATAATGTTATAAAACAAAGATTTCTGTTATACACTTCCATGCATATCATTTGACAGCAAGCGACAGATGCAGTTAATCTGAAACCATCTGTGGGCATGAAAAAGGCGCTTGTTAAAATTAGTGTGACAAAATATATAAATATGAACTAATCAAAAGAATGCCACATATGGGTTTAATGTCGTCAAAATCTCACCCATTTCAAACTAAAAGAGCCAGCCATTTCTGTAACACACTGCCTGTTTAGGTATTATCCTACTATAGAAATATATTAACATATGTATGTGACAAACTGTCGGTTCAGTTTTCCAAACAGTAGTACTTTTACTACCAGGAGCAGTTCTGGCACATGAGAACCGATTAAGTTAGAGAAATATTATTATGGTCATATCATAACCGAGAAAAAAAACATTCATTCACAAAGCAATGGCCTGTTTCAAAAGTAAGCAGCTCACTGCACAAACATATACTATGTTAATAGTGTCCAGAGTAATGAACAAACAAAAAGAGCATGCTATCATTAAAAAATTGCTGAGTTAAAATTATATATGCAGTAGTCTTAGTAAATGTAAAAGAAGTTAAAACAATTTGACACGTCGCACTGCTGGCTGTAGATGGCATTAAGTGCAAAATGAAGCAAGAAACAACAAAAAATCTAGTAATCAAACTAATTTGCTGTGACTTGTATATATTTAAATGATTAAAACAGGCTTAATTATTGAAAGTTATTTCAAACAGAAGACACCAAATAAAATACTTTGAAATACTCCAGCCAGTTTTGCTTCATGCAGTTCTCATCTATAATTGATGTTATACATTTACATTTACAGCATTTAGCAAACACCGTTAGCCAGAGCGACTTACAATTGGTACAATTTCTACAATCCAAGCATTGTGGGTTAAGGGCCTTGATCAAGGACCAACAGTGGCAGCTTGGCAGTGGTGGGATTTGAACCCTGGACCCTTCTGGTCCAATAGTCCCAGTCCTTACCCGCTAGGCTACAACAGTTATATAACTGAAGCAAATACTATATCTGTCATATATATGTATGTATGTCATATATATATATATATATATCTATCTATATATTTATATATATATCTATATATAATATATATATATATATATATATATATATATATATATATATATATGTGTGTGTGTGTGTGTGTGTGTGTGTGTGTGTGTGTGTGTGTGTGTAAAATATATATAAACTCAAAATAATATATACTCAAAAGACAGGTGGGTGTGTGGCAGAAGGGAAGCACCTTAGTACATTTTCAGCAGCACCATACAATAATGCTCTCAATAATACAATAATAATATGATTTTTATTTTTCACCATTTTTATAACAAAGGATTTACAGAGTGGTGCTGTACATTTTTGTTTTTTAAAACAGAACCAGCAGCAAACACACCCACTAAAATTAAAGTCACCTCCTTCTGTCTTTACTTACTGTGGTTATCTAGTACTGGGTGGTTATCTAGTACTGGGGTGTATCAGGTATGGACACTAAGAGGTAATAAGGAGTCCATGTCGAATACGATTTTTAAATTGTTATTAGCTTCAATAACCTATTCGGTGCATTAATATAGTATTCAAATAGGTTATTTATGTGTGCTTATGCAACCACACAATTTTTGTTAGTAATAGTCCATATGCGCATCCATATAAACATTTGTCTTTGACCTCTTGTGCATAATTTTAGAAACCATAATTATATCACGTCTCTAAATATTGCCACATATAACAAAATGATAAAGTGAACCAGCATAAAATGACTTAAGATGTCTCACTGTTTTAGTGACCTTACAGCAGTGATCTTCCTTCAAATGCAAATCCCTGCTCACGCTTCTCTTATCAGAATAAAAGTCCTTTTGTTATACCGCGTGACTTCAGAGGAATTCAGAGTTTAAGAATAGATGATTTTTATTGACTGTAATTGTTGTTTTAATTAATATGACCCAAGTTAATGTCAGATTTATTTCTGTAGAACGTTTTTACAATAAAGAATTGTCTCAAAACATCTAGTCTCACAGCCGTAGATATTCTATATGTATATGACTACATTACACCTCTTAAGCCTGTGTCTTCATATATGGTAGAAGTATTACTATTAGTTTGCGATGTCCAAGGTGAATTTTATTTTGAAGACAGACACTAATGCAATACATGTACAATACTTTTAAAGGAAAATGAGGCAGTTGTACTCCAAATACGCTCCCCAAATCTTCCTCTCCCCCGGTGGCTATAATTGCAAAGAAAACTAAGGGGTCTGATGTGTATGTGAAAGCACATATTTGAATGTTTATACGATCTTTTGTTCCTTCAAAACAAAGTATTCACCGTGTGCCATCAAAAGCATTATGACCTTTTTCATTTCTGCAAATACTATTGCACGTCATCTAAATGAACATATTGAGTAGCTATACAAAATGTTTTACGCACTGCAAATATCTGAGTCATAATCAACACGAGTCTCTGATCATTTTAACAAATCACACTTTAGCTGCAACACTTCATGGAAGCAAGCAGTCTTTGAGACGAGACCGTTTAAGATCAACGCTTCTTTAACCTTCAGCCTGTCAGGCTAATCATCCTTTAGTGCTCCTTGTTTGCAAACGTTGCAGTAATTGACCATCGGTAGCATGGAGGAAAGATTTATACGAGGTGGAGACTGGCTTTGCTGAGAGTAATTTGTCCTGACATATGGAGACAGTGATGTATAAACATACAGGCACCTTTCCCCAACTAATTGCCCTTCATATCCAATCAAACACAGGGAGAGAGGGAGACAGAAAGAGGGTGGGGGCTGCAGTGCAACTGTGGCTTGTTTGCATTTGTTCTGCCGGGTTTGGGACCTTCTGAGCAGCACATACAACGACCAGCGTGGTGGACTGCTTTCTACCAAATCACATGCCAGGCCTCAGCATTGGAACACGACCTGCTGCAAAAATATGCACATGACATCATGTCTGCCAGTAATACCTGTCCAAACAGGCAGCCACATCCCTCTAGAGCATCCTGAGGACCAGCACGCTCTGTAAACACAGCATCCTTCCAGAAGGGCACCATTTAGACTTTCTATTTCAATGCTCTTCCACTAGCTCATAGTTTTCCATGGAGAAATCTGAGAGATGCTGCGTAGGTTTAAGATATTACTGATTGTAACCCTAGTCCCGAGTTTTGAGATAAAGGTGATGCTGTTTTTTACAGTATATACAGCACTTTCCCAACCACTGTCACTTTACAGATTCCTGCTTAACGTGAGTGAAATAATACTTTCATCTACAGGAGAATACATTTACATTTACAGCACTTAGGAGTCAACCTTATCCAGTGCAACATACAAATTATACAGTCTGAGAAAGGACAGTCTAAGCAGCTGAGGCCCATGCTCGAGAGCCCAACGATGGCAGCTTTGGCAGAGTCCTGAGCTGAAGCCCTAACCTTCGAGTACCTTAATCACTGCCCCATACGTGTAAAGGAACTGCTGTTAGATCCCCTCAATAAAGGATCTGTTTTGTTCTGATAATTTATGAATGTAATGTCTCATGTGCTTGACAATATTTGAAACAATATGTAAATTAATAATGAAACATATAATATAGTACAGTATAGTATATATATGAAAATATATAATTAATATCATAATTAATTATAATATTTATACTATATACTCTATATACTCTATATATATAATATATAATATATATATAATAATTTCCGTATATAAGCTAAAATTAATATATGACATAAATAAATAAAATTGCCATAAATACTGAACAAGGTGCCAAACAACAAATTCTAGTTCAGGAATCTAAAATCCCGAAAGAGCGCTTTTTACCCTTGTTACCGCTTGTTACCCTTTCTGAAAACTTTAAACCCGGCTTAATTTAATTACAATTCGCCTTGGGTTGAAGACACTCTAAATATTTTACAGGAAATGAAATATATACTGCGGG
Organism: Ancistrus triradiatus; assembly: GCA_025084515.1. Taxonomy (NCBI): domain Eukaryota; kingdom Metazoa; phylum Chordata; class Actinopteri; order Siluriformes; family Loricariidae; genus Ancistrus; species Ancistrus triradiatus. Next base: position 160,048 of record JAJAGP010001399.1, read on the forward strand.
TAAATGGTTTTAACCCTTTTCCGAGTCATTATGCGCATACAAAGCACGCCGAGTGTGGAATAAGTAAATAAGAAAAATGCGCTATAATCAAGTCACTTCATAACAAACAAGCGCACAATTCAAACCACCACATCCAGTTGGGCAATACGAAAAATGAACTTTCGTAATCAAAAGGAAGCTGAAAATCTCTGTGGGTATCGGTTCTCTGATTTATTGACGCCATGCGACAGATTTTCCGTCAATAAGTCACCGCACCGAATTAATAATAATAATAATAATAATAATAATAATAACAATAATAATAATATTTGTTATTATCATTACTATTATTATTGTTATTATAATATTGTTATTATTATTGTTACTGGTGTTGTTGATGATCTTATTCCTATTATTGTTATTATTATTATTATTATTATTATTATTATTATTGTTACTACTACTACTACTAGTACCACTACTACTACTTCTACCACAACAACAACAACAACAACAAATAAAAATAAAATAATAATAATAATAATAATAATAATAATATTTGTTATTATCATTACTATTATTATTGTTATTATAATATTGTTATTATTGTTGTTACTGGTGTTGTTGATAATCTTATTCCTATTATTATTATTATTACTACTACTACTACTACTACTACAACAACAAACTAATTATTATTATTATTATTATTATTATGTAATTATTATTATGGTATTAGTAGCAGTAGTAGTAGTAGTAGTAGTAATAATAATAATAATAATAATAATAATAATAATATAATAATAATAATGTTAGTGCATTGACACAAGTCTTTACTAAGCCGGTTCATTCACACTTGCGGAAAGTTTGAACATTTTACAGTTGCAGAAGGACTTAGGCAGAGGGAAGGCAGCGTTAGCCCAATGCGCTCTATTTAATTGAATTTCTAAGAAGCGCGGCTTTGGATAAGCCTGTTTACGGTGTCCCTTATTTCCTTAACGGATATCCCTCCAGATAACGTCAACATAACTTACAGCTGCAGCGTATAAGCGGTCATGAATGAGCTTAATTAACATTTTTAAAAGCCTATAGCATTTAGTCTAAAATTTGAAGAACTGAAACTAATAACAAATGCAGGCCTATATAATTTTATAGAGCAGCGAAAATAATCTGCACCCTTATGCCTAATATTTAATATCCTTCGACCGTTGAGGAGGACTGCTTTCTTCCTACAGCAGCTGATGTCGGAGACTGCGGTTTACACAGTTTTGCTTCTATTCTCTATTGCCTTTATTAAATCAAGAGTATTTTTACACTTTTCTCTGGATGAGGTCGCAATTACGCTACTTCCTGCATTTTTTCCAAGACTCTTGACGTATAATTGAGCCATATTTAATCACTAGACCACAACTATTTATGAGGCGTAAATGATCCCTTGACTGACAGCTGTTTGAAATAGTCGAAGAGCACATAAGAAACGGTTCATTCAACCGGTGAGGACTGGTACAAACATGGCGGAATAACAGGTAACGAGTAAAATATATACCCCTTTTTTCAGTTTCTATTTCCAGTCCATAATTACAAAACAATTGTGCGTGACTATATATAGGAATATATAATAAATATCAAACTAGGATTAAACCAGTGAGAGACAGCAGGTCATTTCTCAAATGCACCCCTGACATGAAGAACTATACATAACGGATTTGTACACTGTATGTACAGCTGAGAAACCATTCGTTTAAACGGTCTTTGCTTTAACCAAAAGTAGAAATATATCAGCATCATCTGAACTGAACCCGGTGGCTAATATTTTGTATCACCAATTATTTCCACACTGCTGTGAATCAGTGAGGACTGTTTTTGATGTCGGAAATCGTCCTTTAAAATATAGGTCGATCATAGTAATGTTTAAAAAGTAAAAATCACATTGAAACAAACTTAGGACTATGATTCCCAAGAGTACAGCACACTGGATAAAATATTTGTGAAGGTAAATGAAAACTACCGCGTGGCCGTTTGGAAATACAAGAACTTTCCTGATTCAAGTCAAGGCCATAGGAGCCCACAAGGTGTTCATAGGTTGTGCAAAGCCCTGGCTCTGCTTCTCGTCTAAAAAAATTTTACAACTAGTCTAGTCAACAATTCTGCTCATGCAAATCAAGGACAAAATCTACGCTGTAAAAAATCCAACTTGATTTTGCTTTAATTTAAGACCTGCCTGAGACAATCACGAAAATGCAGGTTAATTAACCAATGATGATGAATAGATTTTGAATAACATGAGACTGATAGCTGATGTATGTTAAAGGCATTGCATCATGCGCCAGAAAACATGCTTATCATTTACAATAAGTCAGCTCGTAACAGATAGGTAGGAAAACTGCACCATTACGCACGGGTTTGAGCAATTTATCAAGTGTGTTTGGACATCTTCAGTGTAGTCAGTGCTAAACAAGAGAAGGTTTTAAACGTCGTCAAAGAATCACCGGAGCAGACTGATCGCTCCTCTGGGAGCGCCGCATACACTGCAAAGCTCACACAGAAACGTGTATTATAAACCCAAATACAGTGACTGTCAGCAGGGCGGCAGAAGAAGGTTACCTGGTAAGGATTTTGCCCAAGAAAACGTCTAGATATGTTTATAGAAACGATGTTAGTCCTCAAAAAACGTAGCATTAAATGACTCCCTCTGTGCTGCCTTTCAGTTTCAGTTATACATTCATATTCTAATGACATTAATGTCATGTGTTAAGTCCTCCCCCCTAATATTCCCAACAAAACATTGTTTTTTCTTCTAAGCAAAAGTCTGACCTCACCCATTCATTTCATCTACATAATAAGCGGAGAGAGGTCCTGTCATATGTCCGAAGAGCGCTTGGGTAGCCTATACGGAAGAGATCTGGGTTGCATCTTCCGAAGAAAGACGCATTTTTGTTACTACCGAAACCTTAAGGGGGCTTTTTTAAGCTTTTGCAGTTTCTGGAAAACATCTGAATCATTTTGTAACCAAAGCCAGCTGCGTGTGTGAGTTTGCGTGCGTGTGTGAGTGCCTGTGTGTGTGCGCGCCGGTTTGGATGAGGAAGAGGGAGAGATAGGGTGAGAGAGAGAGCCTGCTTCCTTCACTCTCCGCAAAAGAAAGACCGAAAGGAAAGAAAAAAACGCTTGGACGTCTTCTCTCCCCCCACCCCCTGCCGCAGCCGTAACTTTTTTTGGGAATGAACGCGGAGACGTGCGTTTCATACTGCGATATGACATCCATGGATTCGTATTATAGCGCGTCTGCGGCGCAGGCTAGAGATCAGCAGGCGAACCCGTTTAGGACATTCCAGGCCAGCGACACCAAATACAGTCCCACTTTCCTTCCCAACAAAGGTCAGGGGTACGGCGAGAAGTCCAGGAGCCCGTTCCAACAGGAATGCCAGCCACTGGATGGCACGGCTGGCGAGGGCACCTTCAACAAATACCACCTCTTCATGCAGAGGTCCTCTTGCAAGACGCCCCCAGAAAGCAGCAAACTGCACCAGGACAGCGCCGCAAACGGAGGGCTCATCTCCTGCTACGGTGAGTCTCAAACCTATTCCTGAAAAATCCCTCTAACGGAGCCACTCTTTGACATATCGTGGTATTAACACATGGGTTAAGGGTTGGACAAATGGATAAACCAGCAGTGAAAGTTCCCTGTGCAATGCATAATGTTTCATAAAGTTTCTCAAAGTTATGAGCGCTGACACTGGATGTTATTTGTAGCCTATCTGAATACTGATATTTGCGTGACATTTTGACGAATATTATCCAATACTGTTCCTCAAACTATAACACAATTAAAACAGGCATAACCATAGAGCTGGAGCACGAATATTTATAACCATAGAGCCCATTTAATGTTCGATTACTAAACGAAGGAAACATTGCTGCCACTGCCTAATAGCCCGTGTGGTACTTAATGCTGGACATTGCATAAGACGTAATAGTCGATCCCCTAACACAATTACAAAATGAACACGAAGTGCTTGAAGACTTCATGTTCGCACTGATCCTCACTAACACGATTAAAACAGGCCCAGGCCTAACCTTGTACCCCAGTCAATTTTCGGGTGAAAAAGAAGGAACCATTGCTGACACTGGCTAGCATTTGTTCCTTAACACTGATAATCGCATAAGAAGCAATTGTCGCTCCTCAAAACGTATTTACAAAATCAATACGGCGGGCTTCACAACTTAAGGCCAATCTACTCCTCAAACTAACACAATTAAAACAGACAGGACCTTGTAGCCTACGCTGAATTGAATTATTCTAATGAGATAAGCTCCTTCAAAGTGGAACCAAAACGGACAATTGCATTAACGCATTTTCGGAAGGCTTCAGCGTGTGAATTTACCTATTTAGCTGTAATTGTGATCATTTAACGTCCATCAAAATAAAAAAGGAGGGACACTAAACACGAATGATGTGTATTTACACCAGTAGCTACTTAACTTTGCTCCCACTGCATTTCGACTTTTCGAACAAGGGTACATAGCCGTGATCATGAAAGGACAGTCTGGGTTTGCCCTTGAGGACCATAACGGAAAAGCCAGTGCTCCAGACCAGCTGTCAGAGAAGAAGAGGGGAAAAATCAGGTTTTGATTGGCGTACAAGGAAGAACTTCTTATTGTGTGAACGTATCATAAGCTTTCTAAATCATCTACGAGGTCTGGAAAGGCAGGACGAGCTCGCCTAACTGAAGTGGAACAGTTTTTTTTAACGAGAACAAATTACCAGCTTTAAAAGAGAGCACTAGTGTGCATCATAAAAAGGGTGCATATTGAGACCATGAAGATCCATATGCTGCTATAAATTTCACACAAACCCCGAAAAGCAGGCACAAACCGTGCTTTGTGACACACTGGATTAACGACCTCAAGGGTATGAAACGCTGGGTCATAAAAGTATCCCGTTTTCGGTTAACGCAAAAAAAGTCCCGTTACAATGAACGAATGGGAGACCAATGACCAACCTATTGGATTTAATAACTGGCCAGGCATTAACAATATTAACCCTTTTTTAAATAATAAGACTGAATAAAACTCATACTAAACCTTGCGCTTTAATGCCGACATTTCTCTCTGATTTGAGATAGTAGGCCTACAGTAGCCTCTAATAAAAGGTTTTCATTTGTCAGCCCGTGCAGCAGATGCATTTACTGTACATGCCTATTTGGATAGGTTAGATATTTAAGAAACGTCACTACAGAAGCAGACCTAATCATCTGCAATAAGATTACCATGCGTAAGTCTACTCGTAATGCTAAGCAGTGACAGGCCCTACTATTCAAGACTATATTTCGCATGGGAAACTGTAGATCATGTTTTAGCTTTTATCTGACACCTATAGCCAAACAGCCTAATCAAAACCGGCAAAAGATCTCGTCTGAGTGATCTTTGAAGCAGCACGTCGGAGGAGAGCTTGATCCCGCTCCATGTGCTCCCGGAATAACATCTACCATCTGCAGTGTGGCTTTAAGCATCGGGATTACCAACTCACAGAACATTGCTTCATATGACCCTTCAACCGCCTCAAGGTTAAAGCTGCGTTTCAATCTACGGAAAAGCATTACGAGTTAAGCTTTTACAAAAGAAAAATGTATAGCGACCATCACACCCCTCACCTAATTTCAGCAATCATGTAAAGAAGTATATCAATTAGTTATTGCAACACGTAGTAATAGTTAAAAATGCCGTTTCGAAGTCTTATAATAACTTTAAGTAGCCAGTAAGTAGGTGTAGGTGTAAACTAGCTGTACAGGAAGCGCTGTTAGTGGGACAGTGCGGAACAGGAATGCAATGCAACAAACGTTGACACAAATAATAGTGATGGTTGTCAACGCTTTCTGCGTTGAAATATAATTATTGTTGAGTTTGTAATTTATTAGACATATTTTGTAATGTCTACCTGATTCTGTTTTGGTATCACTATCCTACAAATAAAAAAATAATACAACAACCAGAACAGCGATTGTTATTAGACCATTATTATTATTATCAGTAGTAGTAGCAGTAGTAGTAATAATAATAATAATAATAATAATAATAATAATAATAATAATAATAATAGGCGACGCATAACCTGATAAAGCAGTCTTTTCTCCGCCAAACAATTATTGTACCGTTTATGCTTGGCCTAACTATTGATATACAGAATATTTATTGATGGTCTGCTGCCCAGATGTTTCTAAAGCTATATTCCTCCTTCTTCCCAGACCAATGCAAAGCGCTTTGGTAAAAACTATTAACGTGCTGAAAGTAAACGATATCAAAACACGCTTAATAGGCCTGCCTCGCATTATACCGGTTCATTTGCGCATTGGAAATTCGATAATTAAGCTATCAAAACGAATCAATTCTCGGCTCGCAATAAAGATAGAGCAATTGCATATATAATGTAAATTAAATTATGTTGATTTTTACCATTAAAAATTTTGGAGTTACAGAAAAAACAACTACACAAATTATATAGCCTATTAGCTACTATAACGCGTTTGCTCGGCATGCAAGCATAGAAGATAAAATAATCCCATTCCAATGCGCATAAAAGTTTTTACTATTGCACATTAATGCTTTACTACTTTAGTTTTATCTAGCGTATAAAGGACAACATGAACAGTTCCGACTACAGATTATTTACATATTATCTACATATAATTTGAACGACTTGGTGTAGGTACCCTATTTTGGTAGAGTTCCGTTTGTCGTGTACAACGTGTTAAATGAAAACCAAGTAGGATCATATCCTGTTATCTAAATTGGCAACGTTAATGGTGCAAATGGAGTTTCTCCAAGCATAATCATTTGAAAACCCTAAAAACAATCCAAACCGGCTCTCAGGTTAGGAGGATGTTGAGAAACGGCGTGTTGGTGAACATTGGAAAAGGCTGATCTGAGGGTAGTTTTGCTGCGCTCAGCATTTAGTGCTGCTGACAAACTGAAAACACATTTCTAATTATTTACTCCGAAAGCTACACAACATGGCGAGCGCAGCTTTTATTATCATAACAGTGCATTTTGTGGAAATTTGCCGCCGAATAAGTGTGGATAATTGATCGCTGAATAACGGCTGTAAAGACACGAAAAGGTCGTGTGGCCGAATTTACATTGTCAAGAAAACCATAAGTGAAATAAAATAAAGAACGAATAAATAGCTGCTGAATAAAATAGTGACACAAACATGAGACCGAGTTTAGCCTATCCCATGTTTCCCCCGACGCAGTCCTACTCAAGGCCTTGGGGCTTTTTCTAAAACTAGCCAGACCGTTTCCTCTTCGTTGCTGAATATCAATAGCAAAAGCATCCGACGAATGTGAAAGCTGCTCTGTGACTTACCTCACATGCAGTATAACAAGCCCAACGAAACCACAATGTTGTGAAGTGTTTCACATAGCTGAAGGCTGACTGGAAGGGCCCGGCAGTACAGCAGCCCTCTGTCATTAACACAAGTCAGATGGATGTTACCAAGCATCCTTACTCGTTTTTATAGTTCTAAAGATGAGCCAAAAACAATGGAAATGTCAAGAGGTGATCAGTTGCAGGTGTACTAAGGAAGAAATAATGACAAGAAATAAAAACGTCTACAATCCAACCTTTAAGTGCAAGGCTTAAAGAGTTTAAAAACTGCAGCAGGTGGTATGATTAATAGCGAGGCAATTTTCAAACCTTAAAGACTTCATGTCTAAAGATATTTGTGTCTGCAGATCATGAAATAGCAATGGCAATTAAATAAGGGTACGTTTAGAAAGCAGAGTAAATGGCGAGTTTACATTTTACATTACATTTTGATTTTTGGACTATATAGCCTAATATGAAGTCCAAATAAATTACAATAAAGTGACATCCTCTACAAATAAGCAAGGTCAAATTCATTTACAAAGCACTTTTTACTGCGGAGCTTTGTCCCAAAGCAGCGTTCCAACTATCCAGGCCAACAGCCCTAATTGAGCAAGCCTAGGGCAACAGTGGCAAGGAAAAACTACCCAACAACCTTGGGAAGGCCAAGACTCAAAACAGAACCCTTGCTGGCCAATGATACGCATTAGAATTTAACTGTTTCCTAGTTAATAGGTTTATATTAATGGCATAAATAAAAATTAAAGTTAAAGTTAAAAATTAAAACAGAAAACATATTTAAAGCAAAAACAATAGACAATGATAAATTAAAGAGAATAAAATATTATGAAGAGTATAATAAAATTGAAAATATAAAACTATAAATTAAGACCGTATATAATAAGTGAAATAAATATAATATAGAGAACAGTGAGTAGTATATAGTAATAAACAACATTTCAAAGCAATACTGATCTAAAACCTCACTTTAGAGCAACAAAGGACTTTTTGTTTTGTTTTGTTCATTATTTCCTACCCGTGAGCCAGAAGAGTTTGTCCAACTCCATGAGGCCTGCATGTACCTAGGTGGGTTCCACATCCAAATGCTAAACAGCAGAGGCCCTGGAGCAGATCCATTTTTGGAGGTAGTCCAAACTAAGTGGAAAAATAAATTCTGTCTTGTACTTCTTTATTGAGGTTAAATCAAACGACTGTTTGGAATGATATGACCTCCCAACAGTGTGACTGCAATAAATCTATAACCACAGCAATAAGAGAACTACAAATCCATTCAAGTGTATTAACCACTCTACTGTTTAAATACATTCTGATTTGTGGAATGTGAAGCACTGAACCCAAAGAACAATGCATGAAAAATAAATGCATTTAAAATGTTTGTTTCACCCAATGCACACAATTAGACTGTTTATGTAACACTAATCTTGCATACGATTATGTATTGTCCTATAGGACTGTGGGTTAGTTACCATGTAGTATCAAATTCATAGCTTAAATCGTTTTTTTCCCCACAATATTAAAGTTTTATAAAAAATAATAATAAAATAAAATACGTGTTATTTCAATCGAAGAACATTGTTACATTTTGTACTTCAGTGAGTGAGAGAAATGTAACATATACTAAAGAACCAATAAACACATATCAGCTCTGGTTACAGGTAATGATATAGATATTATTACCTATAGATATTATTAAACAAAAGTCTCAAGATAAATGCATCAGAAAATAGATTTTGTGAAGATGAACAGGATTATATGTATTAATCTGGAGTAAAAAAACAAACAAAAAAACAAAGCAATGGAATTACAGTGATAGCTGCATATTTAAAATGTAATATCCAAATATTTAATGGTTTTTATGTGATTATTTACAATAAGTGTGAGGAAACATGCATGGATCGCACTCTAGAAGGACCACTGTAGTAGCAGTGGTGTTATTCTTATTATTTGTAAAAACGTTAATAATAATAATAATAATAATAATAATAATAATAATAATAAAACCTGATGAGATATTGGTGATGGATGCATCTAAATACATAGAATAAAATACACAAAATATAAATACAGCACAGAATCTTGTATAGTACTGTGTAAAAGTCTTAAGCCACCATTAGACTTGTTGTTTTATCAATAGTATAACATATTGTCTGTGATTTGACCACAAAATGTAAAACTCAGATTTGTCACTCCACAATACTCTTTTGCACAGTTATTTAATGCCTAATTAATAATATTTAAAAAACCATATTGATATAATCTTACGACCACATTCACATATTGTTCCAAACAAATATGTTCAGAAATACAACAAACGCAGTGGTGTTAGGTCAAGTCCAATCACTTAACATGTCACAGCTCAGAGTAATCATCTCAAGCTTCTGTAAAGCAAAGGAGTTAGAACATAATAAGATCCAGTCCCAGTGTTCTGTAGTCTGAAGGAACGGCTACATTTCTGTAGGTTGTTAAGCTAAGGAGTGGTGACAAGAAGCGGGGATCACTTTACCACTTAGATCACATTTTGGCTTTTACAATTTACATTAGTCACAATTGGCATTCTTCAGCACAGCATGCTAAAGGAAAGCTTCAAAGACAGGGTGTCCAGTCGGACCAGCGTTTAATCATACCCCAGTAGATTCAAGTTTAAAGGATCCTCGCACCACAGGGTGCCTGAGCTTTGCGTCTGAGCAGAACTGACAAATCTAATTTGACTAAGATCCCTGTTGCGAATTAGGATACATTTCAGGCTCACAAAGGCTTCTGCAGAGCTATATGTTGCTTTGGGAAAAACGTTATGAGAATGACAAGGCTTCAGCAATAAAACACCTTTAGTTGCCCATCTTGATTGCTTAAGATCAGAGGACTGTAACCCTACTTCTTATAGCATTCCATTACACCCATAGAGCACATCCTCATGGTTTTAAATGGAGGCACAATGCCAAACAAGACAACACTATAAAGTAAACGAGTATATCAGTAAAACTATGATATAAGCTAGTTTTCTCAAAGAACAGCAGTTATCCAGAGATTATTTCACCATTTTCCTCAAAAAGGAAGACACCCCACTTATCGGATAGACACAGAAAGCAACCAAACACAAGTTGTGTTAGTAAAACATCTATATTAACATCCTATTTGCTGTCTGACTGGGGCATGATCTATCTTAAGATATTGATAAATCATGTTTCCCTCATAATATGTTGCCGCCTACCAGTGCTTGACTTTAAACAGGCTCTAGTTTAAATCATTTTGCAACATACACTCAGAGAGCCTTAGATGGCTCGAGAGAAGGGTTGATTTATGGTGAGCAGAAGATTTAAGGAAATGCCATGATTCGTGCACAGTGTGTGCTCTTTGCTGCAGTCTGGTGGGGATAAATCTTCCCTCAGGACTTGTGAGCTCTCGGAGGATCTCACTACAGATTCGCACTGGCCTACTGTGCTTTCTTAGGCAACGGCTTCTACCTGAACAACAGTCATTACACCGATTTGGACCGTGTGTCTTATAACACACCCCCGTTCAAAAACACCACAGACGTACGAAGTGATTCTTGAAAGTTTACACCAAAAGAAGGGAACGATTATCAACAGCCTAAGGTCAGAGTGTCACATATTAGTCCTCATATCCACTGGAGGTTATAAAGACTAAATAGGTATGTTGCTCTTACAACTGCCTTTGGCCAGACTTGTTTGTTCTGCTTTTGCTAATGACACTGCAGGTGAACATTCACTAATGAGGCACTCTTACTAATATTTTGAGGTGTTATGCGCACAATTACCAATAAAAATCCCTTTCACCATTTCCATGTGTGTCTGACCCAGGTCGGCATTCATATATGAACTAATCAGCCACTTTCAGGACCCATGTCTATGTCTGTCTGCGAAAGAGCCTGAAATAATTGGAAACTGGAAGCGAGGTCCACACCACGGGCGATTCTTCCTAGCAAAGCTTTTCACACTTTAAGAACAGAACACAAACTAGACATTAGATATGCAAATAAATGCCAAAAGGTCTACACAGGAATCCTTTACGCCCATCTTCCAGTCAAAATATGCATGCTCCGAGAGTGCACGTATTCCAAGCATAAAATATATCGTCCTTACTTATGTGCTTTAATATTTGAACTTTTTTAGGCCTTTGTAATATTTGACCATTAACCCTTCACATAAAAACCCTGGGGTGCCTAATTTATATTGTTTCTTTTATTTGCGTGGTGCTGACCCTACCCGTCAGATTCCATAAAAAGCATTGTAGATGCCCTGCCGCTTTATAGGCAGTTAAATTACGCTTTGATGTATTCCCCCATTTTCAGCTGGGAATAAATAGCTGCCCCTTGTAAAGATATGACCCTCACTAACTCAAGGGTCGAGTACTGACATCATACAGACAAGCAGCCTCTGGCGCCTCCAGTCGCAAGTAATGCGCCTTTTTTTGGATCTAGCACATCTGACATAAGTGTCTGAATCATTCGTGCATATTTTATGAAAGGTATAAAAAGTGCCCTTTCCCACCATTTACTGGACATATCACATGGCGAGCAACTTCGCAGAGCTTCTACTCCAAAGGCAAACGTAAATATAAATACTGTAAAACGGATTTACAAGCTCCATTCATGCTCCGCGGGCAGGTGTGAATACATTCGGGTTAAACAGCCAATTAGTCCCTGAGCTGAACCTCACCCTTTCCTAACCTATTGATGAACTCCTCCGGCTTTGCAATTTTCCTCACAAGTCACGACGACGCAATTAAAAGCTCAAAGGCCAGACAAAGGCCATTTCGGTGGTGCCTTTCATTATATCAGAGGTCCATCAACGTAGATGGAGTATGGCACTAGGTTTCATAGGGTTGGGGCTGAAAAAAAACAATCGTCTCCAGACTTCCCTCTCGGTGTCTGCGTACAACGATTAGAGGTGATTGGAAGGCGTGGACGTGAACTGTTCCGTGATTGTTCTTTATGAATATGGTCTAGCACAGACTTGCATTTAAAACATCCTTATATAGTATGGTTTTAACATGAAACATTAAAGAAGACTGTAATTTCTGTTTTGTAGTAGAAATTCAGAACATTGAGGAACAAAGAGAAGTGGTTCCCCAGTGAGACATAGATGAAGGAGTACCATTACATTGATTACACTATAAAACTTCAGTTTATTTAGCGGCTCAAACTTTAAAACATTCTGAAAAGACAGTCAGTGGTATTTGGGAAATGAGTCACTGTGAAGTCCATTTTATTCACTCTAACTGCAGTGCATAGGCCCTGAGCGAAATGCCTTTTGTTTTTGCTTTTAAACCCCAGGCCTCATACGCTGCTCTTTAACTACACTGTTCAACCAGAATCCTCCTCCAAACTATTCCCATTCTGACAGAAACAATTTGCAATGATGTTTCATGCCTAAGAGGCAGGTCATGTTACCCATATGGAGGAGCTCCACAGGCAGCCAACTGCTGTTCACCTTGGGCAACGGAGAAGCCTTGTAGCCAGGTTCAATCATGAAGGATAACAAGCGAGGGATTGTCACAATTCCCTGCATCAGCCAAAAGCCATCAATGACACAAGGTATCAGCGAGGGCCTTTGATCGCCAGGCCCCGGTTTCAAACAGTCTGACAGTCTGCCCAAGTGGAGGGCATCTGAAGGCACAAGCCAAAAATATTTATGTTTCAATAAGTGCACTTGCTCCCTCTCGCTTAACAGGATGTGTCAGTCCTGAGCAGGAGGCAATATGGGAGCCATTATGCCCCTGAGGCCTGGCTCCATGTCTATCAGGACAGAGGCTACAGTGACCAGAGAAGGTAGTCAAGCAGACTCAAGTGTATTCATTCACATAACTGATCGTTTCAAGCAATAAATGCCAATGCCTCGTCCAGTGCTCCTCATGCATCTCCAAAAATACAAATTGATTTTAGCAGCCAAGTGCTGTTTATGATAGCATGGAGCATAAAGAATGCTTATATTGATAATCATTCTGGTCAATTCTGGCAACTCAATCTGGGGAAAAACCAGCAGTGGCTCAAAGATCACCATGATTACCAGGCTCTCTATCAACAAAGTAGCCCTTAAATCATACAGAAAAGAGCATATTAAAGCTGTCATGAACTACAATCTTGCCAGGAAGAGAATTCCAGAACTTGGAGTCACAGTAAACACAAAGTTCCCTCCCATCGCTTCGCCATGCACAAACACTATGAATAAAAGTAATTCATACACATTTCTTTCCAGCACTAATTTGGAAAAAAGGTTACAGAACCAGCGCAAACAGCTCATTGTCTGATGTCACTTCTGGATCCTCATAGAGGAAACATCCCCAAGAAACTGGGGGGTGACTTTGGCTGAACCTCTAATCTCCAATTTGTATGGTTTTTTTCATGTAAAATAAGACAATAAGAAGCTGGACGCTACAACAAAATTTTCATTCCAGCAATCCACGTTCACAGGCAATCCGTTTAACCACTTTTTATAGCGCTGTTCCTCTGTTTAGGCCACATCAGGTAATGGAGAGCACAGAACACTACATAAGCCATGTACTGAGGGCAGGCTAAAATCCTTTTATGACTGACATGCTAACTGGGGTTTCACAGATGAGCTGCTGTGCATTTCTAGTGGCTGAGGCAGAATTAGCACTCCAGCGTCCTGTGTTGCTGGGTCATTTTGGCCTTGTTACCAGCGATGCTTCATGCGGTACCAGAACAGGGCCAACGTGCATGCAAGTTGCCACTGAGAGGTACCCATGCATGGAGGAGGGAAACCTGCAATTTTCTATAAGGCTAAAAATTACGTCTGTTTCTGGGTATCTGTTTCATATAAGCACTTGATTTATGAGCTGAGACCGGCAGCCATAAGTGGAGCAAGTCAGACATGTTTAGATATTACACAAAGCCACAGGCCTGACACACTCCTATTGCAGGCACAAAAAATGGCCAAAAGAACTCTGTAGAGTGTGTATGACGCTCAACACTGATTTAACGCTATACCATGCAGGTGTTTGACACAGGTGTAAATCTAAAATGCTAGGTATGAAATAAATTATTTTGATATTTCATCCTTGCAGTTTTACATGATCAATGATCATTAGACGTTCTTAGTGAGACAATTTTTGTTACGGTTTTTCCAAGGACAGTATTTATCAATTTATAGAACCTAACACGAGGAGTACCGAGCAAATTTTTTCCTGTAAGGAATAATGTAAATAAAATGTAGCCTTTCACACCCCCAGAAAAATCCACACTGTAATATGAATTAATGGAGTTGTATCATTATCACAATAGCTTATATAAACGTTGAAAAAATCTCATGTAATTTAGTGAGTAATGGATTGAAAGTGAATGTAAAAGCAAAAACACTTACTCTATTGGTGAACTCCGGGCGCTAGCATCCTGTGTTCTGGAGATTCCATTCCTGTTTCCCTTTCAGTTGGCTGTCAATACTAACCTTTTAAGACCCCCATGGGGAATAATCTGCACTAATAATATAGTACTGTAGATGTAAAAAACACACAATAAACACAGCGAAGATCTTCACTGAGCAAAGGGATATTGTGAATTGAATCTGAATCACTATGTACTGAATCGGAAATTGCGTTTCGTCAGAATTGAGTCGCCATGGCTCAATTCACACAAGTTTAAGCAAATGCGGCGAGTTACTGAGCAAATGATGAGAACCGAGAAATTTTTCTAGTCAAAACGAGTCGAGAACCGAATTCGACGCGTTGAGGTGGCCCAGAGAACCGAGAGGTACACTGTATTTGTCGCAACACGTGTCCTCCATAACATCTCCATTTTCTGGCTATGTTTGCAGGTAAAGACAGCACAGGGCTGACCGACTCAGAGTTGGCACCAAACACTGACCCCACAGGAATGGATGGTAGCTACCTCAGTGTGAAAGATCCAGGAACAAAGGGTCCTCAGGAGAGATCAAGCTCTGAGCTAACCTCCCCTCTGGACAAAGGTGATGGAGAGAGCAACAAAGGCAAAAAGAGGCGCAACCGCACAACCTTCACGAGCTATCAGCTGGAAGAGCTGGAGAAAGTCTTCCAAAAGACGCACTACCCTGATGTGTATGCCCGAGAGCAGCTGGCACTAAGGACTGATCTTACAGAGGCCAGAGTGCAGGTAAAATGCCAGTTGTATTCTTCCTTATTCCATTTCCGTTATGTTCATCAGAACCAGCTTGCTCATGTTCTCTCAGATGGGAATCAAACAGAACAGTTATGGGTCGTAATACAAATTCTCTGCAGATTTCAGGAGTTCCTGTACTAATGTTGGCATCAAGATGAGCAGAAAGTTGAAAACTTTTCCAAGATTGGATAAGAATAGTGTTACTGGGTATTTATTGAACTGATAGGATACAACTGGGTATCAATGAACACGTTCAAATGAATGGGGAAAGAACATACATGTTTAGAACTTAAAATAATATGCAAAAGTCTTAGGCCACCATTAGATTTGTTGTTTTAGCAATTCTATAATATCCATGTATAACGTACTGTTAACGATTGGACCCAAAAATTTCAAACTTGGATTCATCACTCCAACTCCATGACATTAGTTTCGCTCTTAGATTAATCATCTACGCCGCCCAAGGAGGTTGGGTCCCTTTTTGAGTCTTGGTCCTCCGAAGGTTTCTTCCTAGAACAGGGAGTTTTTCCTTGCCACTGTCGCCCTAGGCTTGCTCAATTTGGGATTGGACGTAGTTATTAGGAGATAATCTAAACTTGTAAAGTTGCTTTGAGACAATGCTCCATTGTAAAAAGCGCTATATAAATAAATCTGACTTGATTTGACTAATACTCATTCCAATTATTGTGAGCTTAGCATGTTCTTGGCCTTTTCACCCTGTTCCCTTGCAAAAAACAGTGGTTTATTGGCTGCTACCCTCAAAAACAGACCATTCCTGATCAAGCTTCTTCTTCGTACTGTACAAGGGTCAACTTGGCCGATGAAGCTGCCAGATGCTGCTATTGCTCAAGTGTAAGGGGAGGTCACACTAAATACTTGCAATTGAGACATACAATGGAGCCTATAGAAGAATTTCCTGTATTTTCTGGTTGTATTCCTAATAAAAGGGACAGAGATAATTAATACAGTCATTATACCATTGTTAAAAAACAATGGTATATCTAATCTAATGGTGGGCCTTAGACTTTTGCACAGTACCATACATTTGCTATTGTTTTCACTTATAACTTTCAACTGAATCCATATAGTAACTAGGTCTAGAAAACAAGAAACCTGTGACTTTCCAACCCTCACCCTCAAATTATCCTTCCATAATCACCACTGCATTCCGACACTGACTGACAAGACCCCTTTCCCCTAACTGAACATGCACACTTTACTCAGAACCCCGGGATTACACTGTTTGTTTTTCATTAATGTTCTGCTCGGGAAAGAATGTGTCCCTCCCAACTCTCAGGGGTAGGTAAGAGAACCTTGGCTGAGGCTTTAGGATGATGTGAGGTTACTCAAAGACTAAAACAGTGGTTCACAACCTTTTCAATCAACTGGAGTGCAACAACATCGATATGAAGTTCCGTACATATTCATCAGCCACTGATGTGCAGTAGTAACAGGGCTATAGAATAGAATTGTCAGATATCTCACCACGTTTGAGCTGCAGGATGAGAATGACTGTTCTAAACAGCCAAGCTACAAAGTGTTGAGAAGACATTATTGTATGCTGAAAATACAGGCATAATGTACTGTATGAATTATTTAGTAATTAACATGCGCAAAGTCGATCTTTAAATACATTTTTTAGCAGAATATGCACCAAAACTGGTTTCCTGAATGGTGAGTTCAAGGCTGGAGAGATACCTGATACAACTGAAAGGTCAAAGGTTAAAAGCTTTTAAAATCTGCCAGCTCACAGATTCATTCGGCAGAATAATTTGAAACGAAAATAAAAATGTCACGAAAAGAAAAGGCAACACGATGAGAGCTGGAAAAGCGCCCGGCTGCTATATAAATTAACAGACGCCCATGTCGGTAAAAAATGCGCAAGTCTCTCGAATTAAAAGAGCTGAATCAAGCAAACGCATACACAAATAAAACGGCATACAAATAGCTATAAAAATACACATCTATAATTCATCCATGCCACAATCGCAAAAACTACGCCTTTCTTTGGATTTAATTCTTTTCCCATAAGACCTCATTTATTTTCTTCTAGTATTGGTAATACAAAAAGTATTTTGAAACCAAAAAGGTGCAGCTGAGTGACAGCAGAGCCAGACTATCAATCCTTAGGGCTGCTCCCGACTTCAAAGCTGCTCTTTCCCCTTTCTGCTAGGCTGACTTTAGTGTTTCTGTTCCCTCTCCTTCAGTGCTGGAACATAAATAAAGCTCCATAATAAGCGTCTAAGTGGCTTTAGCTGTCAACGTCTTTACCAATTACTGCATGATTACCATGCTTGCTGAACATGCAAAAATACATTCATGACTCGCAACAAACTACCGTCCAAGCTATTGTTCGCAAACAAAATAAATAAATACAAAAAAAAAATCATTAACTGTTTACAGCTGGAAAAAAAATCCCTGCACGCAGGAGCGTAGTCCATGAGCCAAAAAGAACGTGAAGACACATTTGATTGAACAGTGTTCTTCAAACTCCCTCAAAGCTTTGGCCTGCGATTCTCTCCGTCTCTGGTTCAAAGACAGGCATTTGGTAAGGGCAGGAGCTCTGCACCGCCTCTACATTGGCTCGGGTGTTCAAGTGGGAAAAAGAGAGGAGAGCAGAGGAGCGAGGGAATCCATCCTCCTTTCTTGTCTGCACGCCTCTCAGGGGTTGGAGGAGCAGCGTTGGAAAGCCGGGGGCTTAAGCGTCAGGAAATTAAACATAAAATGAAAACAAGCTCGAGTTCAAGTTTGAAAAGCTCCCATCTTGCTTTTCAATTTCCCAACCTCCCTGCTCAGATTTATAGAGGGAAGGAGCAGCAAAACAAAAGATGAAAATGAAAGCAAAGGTCAAGAAACAATTGCTTTGTAGTTAATTAGCTTAATTACACACTGAAAATAGCCTTTAATTAAAGTGTATTTATAAAAAAAAAAAAACTCCAAACAAACAAACCACACGTACTGATCTTTCATTATTAACAAATCTATCTGAAAGCTTCTATTATTTGCGTTTTCAAGAAACAATGTCACACAAATGCCAACTTCCCTGTCATTCATCAACATTTATTCATTCATTCATTTTCATATCCGGTTGATCCAATTCATGGTTGCTGGCAATCCATGGCAAGGCTGAGCGCACACACGCAAACACACACACCTGCATGTGTACACACGCCCTCACACCAGACACACCATTTGGCCTAACGCATATGCTTTGAAAGGACAACGGAAGTACCTGCAGGAAACAAGTGCAGACGTGGGGAGAACATGCAAAATCCACACAGGCAAAGTCTGTGCCAGGAATCAAACTAGGGGAACTCTGAATATATTTTAACT
The DNA here is from genome assembly GCA_025084515.1 of Ancistrus triradiatus. Taxonomy (NCBI): domain Eukaryota; kingdom Metazoa; phylum Chordata; class Actinopteri; order Siluriformes; family Loricariidae; genus Ancistrus; species Ancistrus triradiatus. Next base: position 178,853 of record JAJAGP010001399.1, read on the forward strand.
ACACACCAGATGAATGCCTTTTCTCTTGTGAACTGCTGTCTTATAAAAAAAAAAAAACATTCAAGGTGGGTTTGGCATAAAGTCAGGGGCTGGTTATACAGCAACAATCCCATTTCCACTGTAAAGTATGGTGGAGGATATGTGATAGTGTGAAGTGATGTTCTTCTAAAGGCTCTGAAATCCTTGTTAGAATTACATGACATAATGTAGTCCACATAGTATCAGGAGATTCTAAATGAAAGTCTGGCTGCCTCTGCCAAGAAGCATCAAGGTTGAGCGTTCCAGCGGGACCATGATCCGAAACATATGTCCAAATCCAAACAAAAATGGTTTAGTGACCTCAGAATCATGCTTTTGACATGATCACCCCAGTCATCTGACCTAAACCCCATTGAAAACCTGTGGGATGAGCTGAAGAGAGATTTGGATGCTGTATCATCTTATATTTATACTCCAGTAAAACTACAAGTCATGAACGACTGCTGAAGAGTTTCTAAACACTCAGTGACCTTCAAAAAACCTTTGAACGTTAAATATAAATGGGATCACATTCAGCTGTTTTCTTCAACATTTCTAGGTGTGCCAATATTTGTCAGGTGATACAGTAGGTGTGTGGTTTCAGAAAATGAATTTACTCCAATTGATAAAGGTTTTGTTTTGTTCTCCATAGTTGTAGTGTGGAATTCAGCCTATTCATTTTTATAACCATTTTAACTTGCGTTAATCTAGAATGGCAATATTTTTAGAACCGACTCTGTGACATGTTCCCCAAAACGATTAAGCTCCATAAACATATGATGTGAAGTTAAGGGACCACGATGTCCTTGACAACATAGTGTTATCAGGTTTCACAAAGGGCAGATAGCGCAGATGACGTCTCTTTTTGGCCAAAGTGGAAAATGCCAAGCCTAAACCCATCTGAGACTGGCTGTATTTAGATTACTACTTGGGCCTTTGATGGTAATTTAAACATAATAATGCTCTCATAAACAATGGGTTTAGGATCAATTGTCAGAGGTAATTATGGTACACTTTTGTCATGAGAACATTTTCCTCTCCAAGTCTAAGCACAAAGGAGGGGAGGGGGGTGCATGTGACTTGCAGGATCTGCTAGCGTTTTAAGAACTGATGTGAATATGTTCTCCCCACATTGTCTGTATTAAGGACCATCCTCTCTTCTCTTTGATTGTCCGCTCTGCCATGGAATTGGACAAATGGCTTTATTTCTGCCCCTGCATTTTAATTGTGTGAGTGCATGCATGTGTGGGGGTCAGGAAAAATTGCATGTCAATGGACCCAAGAATGGCAAGCTGATTGGCCAAAGATTGTTTTTCAGATCCATGTCCAGACTTGAGAAAACCAAAAACGTTTCTGTAACCCAAGAAAAAAAAATTAGAACAAGAACAGAATTCCATCTCTGAACCATGCCACGGTACTATCTGTAAAACGCACTGATATGGATGTTAGCCACCGAGTACCAAAGAGCAAGAAAATGGAAGTGTTTTCACAAAAATACACCATTACATAAGATTTATCATCAATGCATGCAAAGGTGAAATCACTTGCTCAGCGCTTCTTTCCTCATATTAAAAATTCAAAAGCATTCTTTTAATCTATCTAGGCATAAGGCAGGGTGGAGGTGGAGGAGTGACAGAGTTCTCAGAGACCTCTGGCCTTGGTGGGTTCCTGCACTCCCCTCCCTACCTCCTGCTGTTACTGATGGCTCGAATAGGAAAAAAAACGCACAGGAGGCCATCACAATCAGTCAGCTCCCACAACATCAAACACCAGGCAGATCTCAGTGAACCTTTCCTCCAGGAAGATATGCTGAAAAATAATATAGCACACTTCAACTGCCAAGAACTTGTGAGCGTTTTGCAACACCATGGGAGTTGCTAGGTCTTGGGGTACCAGAATCTCTCCACGAAATGGAAGCGAGTCAAGTCTTCATGATGGTCCGTGATAGTTCCACAGGCGCTGATATTACATACAAATCATAGTATCTAGTTTGAAAATTATTTTATTAACATTTCTGCTGATCTTCTATAAAGCTCACTGTTTCACTGTTATCTATAGGTATGGTTCCAAAACCGCAGAGCCAAGTGGAGGAAGAGAGAACGTTTTGGACAGATGCAGCAGGTCCGAACACACTTCTCCACAGCCTACGAGCTTCCTCTCCTCACCCGACCTGAGAACTACGCTCAGGTACAGGTAACCATGTTTCCTCTATGAACTAAAGACAACATACAATGCAAACAAACAAAGTCAGCCAAGGACACAACGTGCCTGTTAAGAGCAAATCCGAGATTTATAGCTTATAACCTTTTCGTATTATTATTAAAGTCAAGTGGATAAGCAGCTCTAGCCTAACACAGAGACTAAAGAAACTCGCTCTTCCCTCCTTGCACTCTGCTGGAGGCTCCCCTGGTCCCTGAAGTCAGGTCAGACTTCGGGCCTCAGCCAATCAAGACACACCCTCACTGGGGAGCGAGAGATTCCCCCGGATTTATTATGAATTTGCAGGGGGTGGGAGGGCAGAGGAGGCTCTTCAGGGAGCAAGCCTGCAGCTGTGGAATGCAGCCGGTTGCACATCTGGGGCATCTCCTTGAGAGGGCTTTCATCTCCCTCTGCAGCCCTCCCTCAGATCCCACTGCTACGGCACACTGCTGCAATTTCCATTCCCTTCGTGCTCCACCTCAGGCACGAGTGTTGATGGCAAAGTGTTGAAGAGGAGCACAGAAAGGCATTTATCCTCTGCAAAACCAGATACAGCTATACACTGCTTAAACGTCGGTTCGCTTTTATGCCCGACGACTTAAAAACTGTAATGAATTATTATAGGAAGTAAAAATATGTATTTTAAACGACAGACACTGTACAGCACTGCCTGAGGTAAATAACTATAATATTTTGCGTATCCTACCCTCCTATCACTCTCTGCAGTGGAATAGCTTCCACCAGACTGAAAATCACGAGCAGAGGCAGGAGTTAAGAGTTTGAGAGCTGTCATTCATGCAAAAGTTCAATAGCCTACCGGTCATATTCTCACTTGTTCATTAACTCACGTTTGGACTAAAGACTTCTAACTCAGTTGATATGTTTAGAGTCTTTTTTGTGCAAGTTACTCACATATGACTTTCCGCTACTTATTTGTAAGCTGTAAATGGAGTTCGTAAGTGAATGTGCCTGTCCTATTGTAAATACAATTAAAAATACCCTTTATATTTATGTTATAGTAGCCAAAAAGGACTATGTAATTATGGTAATGTCTGGTCAATGTCCAATTCGGTCATAATCCTGTTTCATGGAAAGTAAAGCCAACGTTAAATGGCGCATACCTGTAACCAACATTCTTTATCGTCTCACAGATCCAAAATCCCTCATGGATAGGCAGCAGCAGTGCAGCATCCCCAGTGCCGGGCTGCGTCGTGCCGTGTGACTCTGTCACTTCCTGCATGACTCCTCATCCCCATGCTGCAAGTGGAGTGTCTGACTTCCTGGGAGTGCCTAGTCCTGGAGGCCACATGGGACAAAGCCACATGGGCAGCCTGTTCGGGAGTCCAGGAATGAGCAGTGGTATCAATGGATACGATCTTAACATGGACCCTGACCGAAAGTCATCCAGCATCGCCACTCTGCGCATGAAAGCCAAAGAACACAGTGCAGCCATCTCCTGGGCTACATGATCACACAACAGGAATAGCACATGATCTCGTAGCTCTACTATCAATGGGCAAGTGATAGAAACGAAGCAGTATTAAAGACAGTGAATACAAGAGTCTGGGGGAAAATCATCTTGCCTCCACATGCCATGAGTGGCAAGGATAAAGACGGGGAAGGAGTGGACCGACTGGAGAAAAGAAAAGTGACAAACTCTGTGACCGTAAGCCTCTTAAGGAAAGTGACTGAAAATCAGAGATGAGTGAGTAGCAATAAGAATGAATCAGAACAATTGGGTTCCTCAACATGACTTGGAATAAAACTTCATTTGAACTTCAAATTCGGAAACAAATCCAACCCCTGCACTTACTAGATGCGTATGTCTATTTATAAAGTGTACGTGTACTGACATAGGTCTGATCCTATTAACAGTATTATTCAACATATACGTTTATCAAAGAGAAGAACATTTCAAGATCAATCAGTCTCATTAGTACCATATTAACAGCATTTTTTTCTGCAAAACGAAGTCTGAAGTACAGCACTGTGCAAAAGCCACCATTAGATTAGATATGTTTTAGCAATGGTATAAGGATCATATATAATATTTCTCAGTCTCTTTACTGGAAGACAACCAGAAGATACAGGACATGTGCATGCAGTATTAAAATAACAGAAAAAAGCTTTAGTGTAACCTCTCCTTAAACTTGATCAGTAGCAGCATCTGGCAGCTTCATCGGGGTACCAAGTTGACCCTTATACAGTCCTGTTTGATCGGGAATGATCCTTTTTGCAAGAGTAGCAGCCAAGAAACCACTTTTTCAGAAGGGGAACAGGCTGGAAAGTCTAAGATATTCTAACAAAGATTGGAATGAAGACCAGTGGAAAAGAGTATTATGGAGTATTCCAAGACAGACATGTTTGGGTCCAATCTTCAAAAACTTGTTATAAATAATCATTACACCCTTACTAAAACAACAAATCTAATGGTGGCCTAAGACTTTTGCACTGTACTGTATAAATCACTTTATATTGCACTGCAGGATTTTAATTTGTAACTTGCACCCAACACATGGCCGCTCGTCAGTCATGCAGTGCCACAATCTTGAGGAAGCATGAATGATTTGTAGGCTAGACTCCATGAGAGTGAGCGGCACCACAGGCCTGCTGAGTCAGAGCATACTAAAGAGTACTGGACAAGGAGTGAGATGCAGATTTAGAGTGGCCACACCATTGTCATTTGGACAAGACTCCAACAATAACTTAAACGAGGCATTTAGTGAAATGTTCCTTCTTAAAAAACAAAGAACGAATTCCCCTTCTGAGCAGAATTATTGGTCGTACAGCCATTTTCCATCTGCGGAGCTGCCAGCTGAGACGATTTTAAAAGGCAGATCAAGACCATACTTCAGCAAGTTGAAGGATTTGCTGAAATATATTTCCCATGTCTACATCTCAATCCCATTCTACTTTCTCTCCTGGAGTGAACCATGGCAAGATAATTGGTCTGATATGACAGATTGTGACATGTACATAAAAGCTGCGATAGATGTGACTGATAGCTTCGTTGGCTTGTCTGCATTACAGTCCAAGTCAAATGTCATCAGCCCTCTCCTCACAGGTGATCAATTAACAGTGTATGTAATATTTATAGGCTTTAATGGGTTATGTTCTGGGCTGATAATAGTGGTAAGGGTTTGCTCCTAAAGCAGAACAATACACTACTTATCAGAAATCCTTGATCTGCTCTCCACGCCAGATTTTCTTCCTAAAATGATTTCTTACTTCTGCCAAACAGACTCAACGAGACATTTTGCAGACGTAGCTGAGAGGGCTTTCTTGTGACCTATCTGAATATATGATGTGCACTGTTGTGGCAATTCAGCTCGAATACGATATGTATAGTGATGGGACAGGCTGAAGTTTGAGCTCTGCTTCATTAACTTTTTGGCAGCAGCACACCTACACGAGAATGTCCAGCATTCCACGCTGGATATCGTACACCCCCGCTATCTGACACAAGCTTTCTCAGTCAGTGACACTGTACAGCGCAAGTGTCCAGGCAAAACAAAAGCAGAGAATATGATTTCTTGCATTGTGATTTGATAAAGTGATTGAAACAACAATCAGGAATATCATGATTTGCTCTGTAGACATAAGATACAAGATATGGCTTCAAATTTGGACAGTCCATTCATTCCCTTCTATCTCCAATCTGATATGGAGTTAAAAAATACATGACGTTTTACACTCAATCAGTGAAGAATTAGTGCAATTGTGTACATATTGTTCAATATAGCAAGCAGCAACATGTGGTAGGCATATACACATCCTGCAGGAACATGGAAAAAAGAAAACAATGGCTCCTATCGGGAGTTCATAAAAATTCTTGCAGCACTAAAAGGATCATTTGCCTTTATGGGGAAAGCACAATCATGACATGATTTGTGTTTCGTTGTCAAGAATCCTCCACCACACCAAATCAACCCTTTCCACACTTGATCCTATTCACATACGCATTAAAGCTACAAGCCTAGGGATGTGCTGACAACTAGCAGTCTGTTCCAGGATCCTATAGTGTTCCTCTGCAGTGTAGTATCACAGGTCGCATTGCTCTTGCCCCTGCTGTCAGGGGGGATACTTAGAGGGCGAAGTAACTATAATATTCCGGTTTTCTGAGAAAGGACTGTCCACACAGCTGTGTGCAGGGTAAATGCAAAACAAACATGCCTTGTACATGCTCCCCCTCAGCTGTCACGGCTCCTCTTTCAAAGTCTTACACTGCACTATACTTGATTCCCTCGGCTAAATAAGCGACTCTCAGCAGCGGCGAGTCCATGCACAGCCGTACTTTCAGGCAGTTTTCTTAATTATCACAAGGACAAATGTGGATAGTGACAGAACGGAGCTGTCAGATCTACCTTCAACTGGCATCATTACGGGGTTTAGGTTGCTATCAGAACGAAGTTACCAATTTCTGTAATTACATGGCAATGCCCTCCATTTCAGTTCACATTTATGTAAAACAAGGGTTGGATTACAAAGACTGTAAGGGTAGAGATAAACAAGAATGGACACGTCCAAAGGAAAACATCCATCTCTGCTTGTTCCTTGTCACTTCTTATACTACTGAAACAGGCATATCCAAGTTCTAGAATAATATAATGCTTTTTGTGTGCACGCATGTACAATTTTCCTCGTGCATTATTTTCGCTGTTTAAGAATACCTTTAAAAATGTAATTAATTTGTTGTAAAGCATCCTTTCAAGAATTTAATATTATTTCGTGTGAGTTCTAATGTGTTACGTAGGTTTGGGGATTAAATGTGAGTTTTTTCTGTTATGTAAATGAACATTTTGCCTTTTCTCAAAGCTTCAAGCTAAATGTATGGCATTTTAAATAATTATTTACTTCCAAGCTTGTTAATATTCTATATATTGTGTGATTTACAACAGTAAGTTATTGCACTTACATTTTTTTTTTTGTGCAAATTTTCTAGTGTAGGTTTGTTTTTTTGGTAATTAGTGATCTGGGTATTCTATCACTATTAAACAGCAAGAATATTTTCCCATTGTTCCAAGCCCGTTTGCATAGCGATGTGTGCCATCATACTTACGCATGACTCAGCTACAAGTCTCACAATGTTTTTGAAACCGTCCATGGCTCCCACTGGTTTTATGTAAGCCATTTTGCCTCAGGACAATTCCCACTCAAGACTATTTTGGGACTCTGGCTTGTGAAATTGCATCCATTCTCAAAGCCTGATCCACCATTTCTCTTCCATTCACTAATGTACTGGGGTAATGGAGCTCCAGCAGAGAGAAGAGGCAGCATGGTTTGACTGCTTTCCAGCAATGGGAAAAGACCATTACTTTTCCAACCATTTCAGGAGAAGGGAGTTCTGTTCATTATTTGAGGCTTTGTGTGTGTGTGTGTGTGTGTGTGTGTTTTCCCTCCAGATAATGTTCAATAAAATAAGCTTAACATATTGACTGTTTGCTTTCGTTGTGCACAAACAAACCAGTTTTTTTCCTGAGTTCCCTAAATTAATCTAGATTGGGACTGTGACTGTGGTAGCCTAGTGGTTAAGGTACTGGACTATGGACCAGAAGGTCCAGGGTTCAAATCCCACCTCTGCCAAGCTGCCACTGTTGGGTCCTTGAGCAAGGCCCTTAACCCACAACTGCTTGGATTGTAAGACTGTACCAATTGTAAGTCGCTCTGGATAAGGGCGTCTGCTAAATGCTACTTATATTAAACCAAAAGAAAAAAAAACCCTGAAAAAATCTTATGCTGACCAAAGTTGACAAAATTCTAAAATAATTCCTATAAACTGCAAACAATATACGAGGTGTATCAAAATCAGATCACTACCCTGTGACGACTAGGCCTAAACAGGGATACAGCAAGTTGCCATCTTATTTGTAAACAGTCTGATTGGGTCTCAGCCAAAGTAATACTAAGACATGATACTAAACACTTGCCTCAATGTGCTCTTTATTTCACAAAGATAAACAGGTTCAATAAACTAAATCCAATAATTGCAAAACTCCCCCAAGGGTTCCATTGGCCCAAACAACAGACCCGTCCTAAAGACAGAAACCGTAGACAATCTGGCTCACACTAGGTAATTGGTCATTTGCTGACATTTCCAATACCCGTCTCGTAGCTGAAACCTCCTTACCAGATTTTCTCTTTCTTGGTGAAGGAACAGTCAGACCAGGAATACATTTCTCTTCACAAGTTCACTCCCCATAGAGATGAAATGCATTTATCTCAGACATGCAGGCTCCTGCACTTAAATCATTCACAGATCTCAGACATCTGCTTCATCCCTAGACAAGAGAAACCATGAAATGGCTCAGCCTCATAATATCGAGTAATGCATGTTTAAGAAACGCTGTTTATTACATAAAACAAATCTTAAAATAAAAAAAGAAAACAGAACAATGTAATGATACAGGCACCGATATAAATAAACATGGGATGTGCACTTACGGTTAATTTCTTTTAAATTATAGATGAATTGATACAAAAACATGTATAGTGAAAATGTTTAATTCGTGGCCTCCTTGTAATTGTTAGGCTCTTTATTGAGGAACGCTCAGCAGACCTTCATGTCTCAGTGTGAGTTTCTTCATTCATGACCTCTTGTTTGACAGGAATGAAAAAAACTTTGGGAAAGCTGCAGAGAAGCAAATACTTTCATGATTCACAGACTGAGAATAGAATACAAGCATACATCTGAAATGCTACTGACCACTGACCGTGACGTTTACTGTACAATTTCCACACAATTTGTTTCCAGTGGTCCATAACACGTCTAATACATATGAAAAGGTCTGACTGGGGGATGCATTATTCAAAATACGCACTGCTGCTTCTGTTTCTCTACAAACCGGCGTTTGCCTCTGGTGATCTTCATAGAGGGAACTACAGGACAAAGTTTCTAGTTCTTGCTTGGTTTCCATTGTGCTTTACAATACAGATGACCATTTTACAATCACTTATGTACTTGCCCTAGCCAAGTCCGTCACAGCGCAGATTTATAGAACGTTTCATGTAAAAGTCTTCAGCCTGACACATTTGGTTTCAGACCCCTTATGTAGATCATTCTACTGTAACACAGAGTATAGGTTTTAATGAGACAAAGACACTATTTTGGCTCCTCATAGAGCTCAGTAGGGTTTTAGTTCGACACCAATTTTCAGTGATATCCAAAGCCAGGACACTAGTCCATCCTCTTCTTGTTATCCAGTTGTCATCACACACTTTCGGCCGTGTTCCTTCCAGTTTGAGAAAAGTACACAGTTAGATACAGCAACAAAAAATTCCCTCTGTCACATTCCGGAGGAAAAGAAAATCACTCTTAGAGAGTCATTCAGTAAGACGGCACACATGAGTGTGCGCTATAGCGTCTGCAATCTGTTTTCCAACACGGCATAGTGTACAGAAGCAGCTCGCTCATAAACTGCCAATGTTGGGAAAGCTCTTGAGCTTCTCAGGAAAGTCATCCTTATATAGAACTGGATCAGCACGGTGCTCTACAACCTTCAGGGGCATGGTCCCGAATACAGATGCAAATTTGTTTATGCACTCAGATCTGAGGAGAAAGAAAGACAATAGGCATTAGAAAGGTGAAGGGCATGCTCATGACAATATGGCTGTTCTTATCTGAATGAGTCCATCATGACAATATAAGCATTAGGATATTTAAAGCCTGAATGATTTCAGGATTAGTTTGGCTGCTGCCAGAGTAAAAACTGCATTTGAAGCATTGCAGAGCCCAGATATTTAAGCAGATAATTGGGAAGAAAGAACATTTATTTCCAAGAAGCTTTCAACTGCTGGTTGCTTTCCTAAAATAAAACGTATTCAGTAAATAAAAAGCAAAGTCTAATATGTATTAGCAATGCACCTTGGCCAAAACTGAAAAACCGAGATGAAAACATGAAAAACATTTATTTATTTTCTTTTTAATGACAGATTATTCATTATAGATACCTCACATAAACAGTGATGTCTCGTGTGTCTAATTGGGCTGTGCTAAAAAAAAAAAAAAAAGTCAGCAAGATATTGCAATATTTGTTTACGTGAAATACGACATCAATTTTCAGCTAAAAATATTGTTTTTGTTCCCCCCAAGGAAGAAAAAACGCATTTTAAATGGTGTAAACTACAATCTCCACTCCTGTTGCTGTTACAGTAGTGTGTTTTGACAGAATTATCAATTCGAGGTGATATATTAAGACAACTCAGATCATACACCATAACTTCTATTTCAGGTGTTTTTATATTTCCAGTGAGCTATGTGGAATATCGCAATAAATCGCATATCACAAGGTATCGTGATATAATTGTATTGTGACCCATGTATCCTGATGCATATCGTATCGTGAAGTCCTTTCCAATATCCACCCCTAGTGTCTTAACGATTGTGAAATGATTCCACACTGTTAGCATGTTACACTCTTACACCTGCCATCTCTGTTTCCAGCATTCTGGTTTTCATCCTATATCCTCTCACACTCTCACAGGCCGAGCCCATCACTGCTGGTGATCCCACTTGCCGTTGTATTGATTCCTCTCAAATGTCAGCCATTTCCTTAATCACATCCACTAAACCCCATGCCTGAAGCAGTTGAAGCCAGGCGCTTGTTTGTTTGTGCTCAGAGTACAAGCTGTTCCCTGAGCTCTCTTGTTTGCTATACGCATTCAGCTCAGTCTTTTTTTCTAATGGACAAAAACCGAAGGTTCCATTTCTGACCATTTTTGATGGCCAAAATTATGGTGCATCTTCGATATACATACAGCATTAATATGGAAGGGACTGAATTTGGGTACCTACAGCATTAACATTTGTACTAGGAGTTAGGTGTTGCAACATTCAAATATGCAAATCATATAACATTTCCATATTAAACATATACAATCCTGTGCAAATGTCTTAGGCCATCAATAGACTAGATACACTAGATACGACTACATACAAAAGTGGGGCAAAAAAGTATTTAGTCAGCCACTGATTGTGCAAGTTCTCCTACTTAGAAAGATGAGAGAGGTCTGTAATTTTCATCATGGCTACACTTCAACTAAGAGACAAAATGAGAAAAAATCCAGGAAATCACAATGTAGGATTTTTTGAAGAATCATGGTGGAAAATAAGTATTTGGTCACCCACAAACAAGCAAGATTTCTGGCTCTCACAGACCTGTAACAACTTCTTTAAGAAGCTCTTCTGTCCTCCACTCGTTACCTGTATTAATGGTGATGGACTGATGAATCCAAGTTGTAAATTTTGGGGCCCAATATGCTATACATGGTCATTATGCCATTGCTAAAACAACTAAGCTAATGGTGGCCTAAGACTTTTGTACAGTACTGTGCTTCCATGCATGCTTTATTCAAATGTGGCTATGTCTAATTCTGTATAGCAGCACAGACAAATGTAAGGAACCACGTCATATTCTTTGGCATAGCGTTAATCTAGCAGTGCTGGTCAGACTATGGCTTGAAAGTACAGCCCCTTCTTAACTCAATGGCTGCTAAATGCACAGCTCTCCTGTGAAGAGCCACAATGAGGCAATTGTTGGGGAAAAGACACAATGCGTTTCAGATGCAGGCGAGAGCAATGCCAGGTCCAGAGAGCTACCAGAGCTCCCTTTGTTCCTCCATGGAGAGAACACAATTTCATACTGTACCTTTCTACCATGTGTGTTTGGTCTAAGGACAGTCCATCTATGGCTGTGCACTCTGGGCACTTGAACTTCTTACGAGGGGTTACCTACATGGAAAAAACAAAACAAAAAATATCTTGTAGTCTTCATTCTCCTGAAACTTCCTTATTCTTGGTTAAATACATGACATGTGTCTTGTATTAAAAGAACATTTGGCTATCTTGGTTATTAATGAGCGCAGGGCAACAGTGTCAATGCATGGTGTTAGTGTGAGACTATGACGGAGGGTGGCAGTGTAGAGTGTGAAGAGATGGCCCGATGACAGGCTATATAAGTCAGATGTAAAAAGAGCGAGGTGTATTTCTGTGGCTAGGATAAGCTGCCTTATATGTCATGTCCACAAGGGATATGATTTTTCTGTTCCATTCTTTATATCTAACACACAAGCAGTAAAACAGCAACAATCTGGCTGACTATTCAGTCACAGAACATAGTGAGAAAAAAAACCCCCAGACTGGATAAAGGCTGCCAGTGACACCCAGATAAGAGAGGTTAAAGCCAGGTCTTTAGAGGCCATCTTGCACCTGGACAGAGTCAATACAGTCAGAAGACTGGGGGAGAGGAAGCCAGAACTGATCAGAGGTGAACTGCATACTTTCAGGGCGCCTGCATTCTTTAGAGAACCATTCAGTATCGTCACCTTTGCTAGAGGCAGTTACCTTGGACTTCATATACACAAATACAACCAAAACACAACCTGCTCTTGAAACGAAATGTGTGTACCTTTATGGGAGCTTTGCCAGTGATGTTGGCCACGAGAAAGTTCATGGCAATGTCCTCACAATTCATATGAGCATCAACCCAGTTCTTGATGTCTCCTGGCATCTTGTATGTGTACAGGTAATTGAAGTACTGGAAGAAATATAAACGATTATACAGGCAAAAATTAGAATAGAGAAAGGATAGGGATAAAAAGCTGTTCTCTTGAAATGTGCAACAACGCCCTTGATTTGCACCAACAGTGTGACATTTCGATGAACTATTTCTCTCAGAGGGCTGCATAACAGAAAGGGCTTCGGGTTACACTCTGATAACCCCCCACCTCTGAGTAATAGAGAAAGGATGAGAGGAAGATTGTGTCTTAGGCAGCAATCAGAGCTGTTACGAGTGCACAAGACATACCTTATGGTAGAATGCAGCTCCAGTCAACACCATAGACACTTCATTAGTCCATTCAGACTCGTACTTCCACTTGCCCATTTCATGGTCCCATAAGTGCAGGCGACCAGGATATCCCACCAGCCTGTCTGGGAATTCACGCCACACCTACCACCACAAATAACAAGAACCTTTAGAAATGTAATATAGCCTCCATGAGCTGAGCTCAGAAAGTTTGTCTAATGAATAATCTGAGGATAATTATAAATAATAACGACAGACCAATCATCGGCATCGGACGATACCCGCACACGCTATTCAATAATAGTAAGAGTGTAAGTAATAGTGGAGGAAATACAGAGAAATTTTATTTCCAGCATTACAACCTGAGTGACTAAAAACAGAGATGTTGAGAGAACATTCATTTATGAGAAGATTAAAACTTTGGTTCCATCATTACAACTTTATTTTTGCAAGAATATGCTGTTATCTGGTAATAAATATGATAATATTTTTTTTTTATTAATAGCTTAAATAAATGTTCAGTTAAGTTCAGCAATTTTGTCTCATTTATTATTAGTTTTTTCAGTTGCATAAAAACCACAAACAAACAAGGAAAATTGTGATATCGGCATTATATATCGTCCATTGGTCACCCTGTTCTCCAAGTGTCGGCATCGGTATTTAAAAAACCCACATCGGTCCACCACTAATAAACAATAATTAAAAATAGCAACACTGAAGTGATCACTTTTCGCTTTTAAGCTTATTTTATTATTATTTTTTTGATACTGCAGTCATGTCCTCCTGTGGCGGCGTTTCTTTAGGAATTTCCTCAAACACGGAGCCGTTATGATATGTGCCTTCTAATTTTGTTTGCACAAAGACATGGCCCAAATATTTATGAGGTCTGTTACTTTGCTATCCCACCACTGAAAACCTGGGATATGCATCAGATCTACGACCACAAATGAAAGTGGCTCAGGTCAGATTTGAAAAGACCAGATTTGCATCTCCATACAGCTCTGAAAGACAATCAGATGTGTCACTTCAGCCTGGCAATGTGAACAAATCCAACGTCTCTGAAAAGCACCTCCAGCTGGATATCACAAAATCAGATCCCGTTGGAGATATTTGGAACAGCAGAAGCTGAAGGTGGAGATCCTTAGAACACTGAAGGTCAGCCAGACAGCTCGTAGGGTGTCAGACTATAATTTTAACACAGTTGTCACCAACTGTGCTCATTTCATCTAATAGGATAGAAATGTCTGAAGGTGATATGCAGGAAAGCATAGTTAGGGTCAGTATTAGCTAAACCTGCCATCAATCCTCACGGACACATATCTTCATCCAGAAGTGACTTCAGAATCACTGGATGTTCACTCCAAAAACAGGTTTAACAATGCTGGAGCAAATAACTTCAAAGCAGAAGAAAATCTTCGTGTCATTCTGATGATGAAATACTTCATGGAATCAAATAAACAAATCAGAAAATGTCAACAATTCCAGCAGTATTTAAACAAAGCAATCATGTCAGAAACTGACAAATAAGGAGTAGTTACCAGGGCTTGCACAACCTCTTTGTGGAACTGGGTGCAGTAATCTCTGAACCGTTTAATCGAGTTGTAGTTGGTGTTCTCAGCCTTCAGAATTCATATTTCTGCACAAGTCTCCTTAACTACACATTGCATTTGTGTTTATACACAATTAGTTCAGTCCTACATGGAGACACGTCAAAGAACCAACATCCAATAAAAACACACTACTCTCCAACGAAAACCAGCACAGCTTGTCAAAAATCCTGGTAAATGACAAATCAGTGTGCTTTTCAGTTTATTTCAGAGTGCATATTTAAAAATATCAGCACCGAGCCACCATACAATGTGCACTAAGGTGCAACTGCAGGACTACTGCACTGGCCCTGACAGCTGTGCCCAATAGGAGTAAGAGAATGAACGTAGTAGGGCTTTGATGATTTACTGCTAGTCGTTTTCTCACCTCGTATCCAAACTGTAGCTCATCAGAGGTCAGCATGATAATGTCGTCATCAATCGCCAACACTGCCTCTGTCTCGATCTCATCGAAGGGAAAGAAGCGATTGCTGAGTTTGTTTTCCTTTGTCCGCACCACTTTGAGTGGCACAGCAATTTTTGGCCAAAGAGAATCTGTGAATACGACAGAGAGATCTTTATGACGGAGTGTAATTTTAACATACTGTACATTGTTGTTAAAGATGAAGACGACTGATTCAATTTGCTGCAGGAATTTTGTCAGTAATCCGACCAACGAGTTTACACGCACTTGGGTAATGGGAAACCTCCTTTGCAACCAGCCAATAATCTCACAGAAGTGTGTACATTTCAAACTTTACTAATTAAACAAGTCAATGATTAATTTCCATATGCAATATACAAACGCATACTGCGTTTTCGGAGCATTCCAAAATGCGTTTGGCAGCCATTTTGCCAGGTGCTGCATTTAATTCCAGGGTTGCCAGATCCCACAACAGAAATAAGAAACCAGATCTATGGAAACAAGCACAAAAGAAGCTGGCAACCTGGCATCCGTGCTTATTCATTCTTCTGGGACTGCTCTACTGCTTACATTTGCATGCATGCGCAGACTGAGAAAACAGATTGAAATCAGAGTAAGGATATACATGTGCTGAGAAACCTGACTACTGCGCTAAAATTAGCATTAGCGTATTTCTTATTCTGATGTGTAGACCCCAATCCTATCTCAGAAATCAGAGTATGCTGTTTACATCAAGACTTGTATACTCAGATGACTACAAAAGCAGATTATGTTCAGATTAAGTGCATGTAAACACACTCAATGATTCTGTTAATATCACTGAGGACTGTGGTGGCCTAGTGGTTAAGGTACTGGACTATGGACCAGAAGGTCCTGTGCTCAAATCCCACCTCTGCCAAGCTTCCACTGTTAGGTCCTTGAGCAAGACCCTTAACCCACAATTGAGTAAGAATGTATTCATTGTAACCTAAGTCTATGGACTGTGGTAGCCTAGCGGTTAAGGTACTGGACACTGGACCAGAAGTCCAGGGTTCAAATCCCACCTCTGCCAAGCTGCCACTGTTGGGTCCTTGGGCAAGACCCTTAACCCACAATTGCTTGGATTGTAAGACTGTATCAGTTGCAAGTCGCTCTGGATAAGGGCGTCTGCTAAATGCTGTAAATGTAAATGTAAATGTTTATTAATTCATCATGATGACTGGTTTCTCAGAGAGGACGACAGATTCCACATTTGAGTCTGGTCTCTTTTTGATTATTGGTCTCAGGATTTTTATCTTCGCTACCTATACCTCTGGCTTGCCCATTTGGGGGTCTAGGCTAGGCTTTAATACAGCTGCCTTCAGACGATGATGTTTAAAATGTATTTGTTTAAAAATTGTTTTGTTTAATGTGGTTTATGTATTTCATTTTGTTATTATTTATTTACAGTAATTTTATTCTCTTTGTAACTTTACTTTAAGGACAGGACGAAATAGTACTATAAATAACTGAAAAGATTGTGTAACAGCATTGTGAACTGCGATAAAAGGTTAGGCAGTTATCGTGACCCTGTTTTTTAGTATTAGCACATGCCTTGTAGAAACGCAACACTGCCTCAAAGCACGTATGAATTTGACCACAATGACATTCTTCGTAGGGCAAGAAAGACAACACGCTGTATTTTGAGTTGAGTAACAGCCTGGGAGTACTCCACAGCATGGAAAAGATGGATGGCACACACTGTGTCACCTAATAAAGCTACATAAAATGTCCAACCTCACTAAGACAGAGAGACCCTGAGAGAATATGGGGGAGTCTGTAATTAAACTCCAGGAACATACTTCTCTCCTCCTTTGTTCCTCAGTCCAGCTTAGGGATCAGCACAGCAAAAAGCTCTCTGATTCAGATTCTCACTGCATCTACAAGATCCCATAAAATAAAGGTTTAAGAAAGTACAGACACTCTTTACAGCATAATGGAAACCTTCTGCAGCTCCTATAAGACTCCAAAATAATGAGATTCTCTCATGCAATTAAGCAGAATTGACCGATCTACAACCTAGATGTCCTGTGCAGCTCCGAGCATCCATGCAACTATAAAAATCAGCAGGAAGCCCGTCTCCAGAAAACTATGACAGCAGAAAAGGCTCTCCATGCCTATAATCACCTTCGAACACTGAACCATTTGGCAAGTGCCAAAACCAAAACAATTTTAAGTACCTCAGCTAATAAAGTCCCACGTGAAAACCAAGGAATAAAGCAAATAAAAAAAACACAAAAAGTTACAACTACAAGTGCTTTTTGTCCTAGACTTGGGCAACTCGAGCTGCTCAGAATAAACAAACACAATCAGTAATGGCAGTGAAGTAATGGAAATCCATCCTGGTCTCAGTCTGAGCTACAAGTTGACCTGTGAACAGCCCTTATTAGTCCTAATGGGTCACAAAGCTCCTGCCTGGCTCCACTGACACCTCTAATCAAAGGCAACAGTGGCCTATTAGGCCACTATTAGGCCACTTCAAAGAAAATCCGACATAATTATATTACTAACATCTATGTGGAGGAAAGATTTAATTTCTTGCTCCTTATTCCCCCTTACACTAAGCTTTTGGTGCAAGGCCTCCATAAACAGCTACATAGCTAATCACCTTGTTAAGAAATATCATTAAAGGGAGCGCCTCAATAAATAACTACTAATATCAGCTTACTCTGACACATCTCTAATAGGCCATAAATTAGTTCCTGCCTGTAGGAGAGTGTGTGTTAGGGGAGGAAAGTGTTTTAGGCTGGGAAAAAATCAAATTGTGAGAATAAGTCACGTTATGGGTGTGCGATATGGACAAAAAAATGATAGCTTGGTATTTTCTGGGATTTTGTCGATAACCTTAACTGGACAATACTTTACATTAAGGGTGGGTGATATGGTAAAAATATTCTATCACAAAGTTTAACAACATTTTCACGATTCACAATATTTATCACGACAAGTAACACCATGTAACAAAAAATGTTTTGTTCCCAGTTGTTAAGTGTGTTTTCCTGATTGTTTGTACCCTAAATGAATAGAAAAAAGCTATTATTCCCTGTAAACTTTGCTTTTGTGGTCAGCACAATGATATTTTGAAATTGATCT